>AFQZ01000339.1:0-46543 GCA_000222935.2 Aciculosporium take MAFF-241224
GATATATATATATATATATATATATACAAGTCCCACACGCAAACACGCATGTATTAAAGATATATATATATATATATACAAGTCCTACATATAAACACGCATGTATCAAAGACATATATATATATACACAAGTCCAGCCTCGCAAAAGACTAACCCCCCCCGCCCGCCATCCACAGCCTCACCCTCGAATCATCAGACACCTCGGCCCTCCTCCGCACCCCCGACAAGACATACACCCTCCGCCAGAAAAACACCTCCAACGCCCTCTTCCTCCTCTCGCCCAGCCAGGCTCCCGACTCGGCGGACCAGCACCTCGCCATCATTTCCACGATACAGGAGACCGTGGACCTGGACCTTGTGCCTGAGCTTCCCGCTCGGACGGACAACCTGATGGATACGGGGAGTAGGGGGAAGTGGCATGAGAGGTTTGGAAAGGGGCGGTGATGAGGGTTGTTTTGTTGTACTTGGCGTGGAGATGCCGCAGTCTTTAAACAAAGATGGTCTTCCGTATGCAATACCGTCTAGAGTGAAGGCATCCATCGTATTCCTCTTTTTGGTCACCACAAGTCGTGCACGCGCGTAGGGCATCCTGGTGAGATCAAAACAGGCAAACAATACGCTGACGTCATATTCTGCGACACAATTGACTACGGCCTCGCACATGTGGCACAGGGAATCCGATTATTTGATCCATCAAACACATGCACGTGTCCGTAACAACGGTTGAGAAGCTTAGCCATGTTCCACCGTCAAACCATCATCATCATCATCATCCCCCTCATCACCAACCGGAAAGAAGCTCGACGCATGATTCTGCCGATCCTCGCCATCTTCCTCGTAGCCCTCGGGCAGAAACCCGCCAGCCGCGTCCTCCCCGTGGTCCGCCGCCGGGGCCCCAGACGTCGAACCAATCGCCTTGCTGTGTCCAAACACGGAGACGCTGTCACCAACCTCGCCGTATTCCTGGCGGATTCTCTCCGCAATCCGCAGTCCCATGAGAAATCTGCGCCATTTGCCCAGCGCCGCCTTCCGCCGCTTCTCATCCTCCTTGCGTCTGCGTTCCGCTTCGTCCTTTTCCAGCGCAGCCATGACCTCGTCGTGATGCTCCTCTGCAATGACAACGCCGTGGATGACGGGGACGGCCATCCGATGTCCGAATTCGAAATCCACCACCGCTTCGGCGTAGTCAATCTTTAACCTCTTGCAGACTTTCACGACGCCTCGAAAGGGGATATGCACCGCGCCCTGCGGACACATGTGTTCGGCAAAGAGGTCAATGTTGCTAAAGGGTTTGCTCGTCAGCATGCTTTTATGGAGGTCCGTGGCGAAGGGAGAACCACACTTGTACGAACCCGTATTCATTCTTCGGAATGATCCCATTCTCAATGGGCGGCGGGATGATCCAGTCCGTTTGCTCGTAGCTGTAGAGCCCCTGCAGAACCTTTTCCCCCGTAGCGGCTTCGGCCTCGAGGATTTCTCTCCGTCGATTCAGCGTCGCCGCCCGATGGGGCACCCTCTTAAGTGGTTGCTCGCCGGCCAGCGGAGCACGGCCTTGCTTGTGCCAGGTTTCCGCACTCTTGACCTGGACCACATCCGGCCTGAGATAGACGTCTTCTTCATCTGCTTTACCCCCCTTGGCCTTGTTTCTAAACGTTTTGACCGGTCGCGCCCCGGACTTCAGCGCTTCTTCCCGTTTGAGATGTCGTTCAAGCACAAACTCTTTCGACTCTTTGTAATATTGCAGTGTTTCTTCACCATCCTTGACCACCTTCTTCTCGGCCTTTGCTGGCTTCAACGCGGTCGAGTCCTCCTGCTCGTCTACTTCCGTGATGGGATGTGCCCGCGTGCCTCTTCTGTACCCTGACATGGCAGCTTTGAACCAGTCGAATTCTTCATAGCGCTTCACCTTGCCGTTGCGGCCGTACACTGGTGTTTTTCCAACCGGAAATCTGGAGCCCTTTGTTCGTCCGGGAGTCACCTGTCGCTTGAGGTAGCGAACAGTTACATCTTTCGCCGTGCCGTCTGATGAGTATGCAACAACGTACGAGATGACCTGCCTCGCCTTATCTGCCTTGACTCCCCGAGGCTCGAAGGATTCGACAAGCTCTCGATTCGTTGCGATTATGTTCTTGACGATGGGATCCACAGGCAAGTATCTGTTTGTGACAGGTGACAGAACCTCGGTCCAGTAGTGAGGGTATCCCAAATCAGCGTCATATTTGCGCGCTGTTGGTTCACCCTTCTTGGGCGTGAGATGCACACCGACGATTGACTCGTCATCAGTATCCGGGTACTCAGTCTTCAGGTTGTCTCCATCCCCTGATGGAGATCCACTAGCCGCTTCGCCACGGCTCCCCCTCTGCTCAGTGCCCGGTTTTGAAGTCGCCCGCGTACGTTGAGGTTTCTCCTTTTTACAAGACCTTATATTTGGCGATGACTGTGCACTTTTTGGAATAACTTGGTCTGCTTCTTCTGGTTTATCAGTTTCCGGATCGGCATCCTCCAGCTTGTTCCATCCAAAACCCAACGGTTGCAAGCTCGCCACCATCCTAGCCTCGATGCCGAGGCCGCGTAGCAGTGCTGTGAACAGCTGGGCTCCTACGTCTCTGCTTCCCTGACAGACACGAGCACGCCGTCGGAACTCTTCTAGGCTGACGATTCTCTCCCCGAACCGATCTTGGTCGGCAAAGTCTTCCTTGTAGGCACCGGTCAGTTTGTCGAGTCTCTCCAAAGACATGTACCCCCATTTTCTAAGACCAGAAGAGTTCATCTTGTACCGTTGCTTCCACCAGGCCGTCAGCGACTGCATGAGTCGGAATAAGGGGTCCCCGTGACTCATGTCAACGGCACCTTGTTCCAATTTCGTTGCCGCATCACCCCAGTCGCGAGACTTTCGTTGACTTTTCTCGCCCTTTGTAGCAATCTCTTTCTTGGTCTGCTTGGAATCTGCTTCGATAGGCCGTTTGACAAGTCCCGAGTTGAGTCTCCAACGCTCAACCTCATCCCACATCCTGGGAGGCAAGTGTGACACCATTGTCGCCTGAACTTCAGCGTCACAAAGCCAAGAGTTGCGCACGGCGTTGTGCCATAAGAGCAAGAGAACATGCATGCAGTGGGTAGCATTGCGCACTTTTCTCTCTCGTTTGGAAGGACCTTTTTTGTCACCGTATACATTTGTCAATGATAAACGGGTGTCCTTGTTCAATGTCAACTCCAAGTCTCCAGATACAACGGGCACAGAAGAATCGTTCTCTGGCGCTGCAACGTCTTCAAATTCAACGTCTTGGTCGTCATCGTCATCCTCCGAGGATTGCTCGGCGGCTTTGCGACGTTTGGCCAAGGGCACGTCCTCGAAATCTTGGTCCGACAAAGACGTCAGTGAGCTAGCACTGTCGTCATCATCAATCAGATTCTGCAAGACTGAGCTCGAGGTTTTTTCAGAAAGCGGAGTCGTCGTGGCATCCAGGTCATCGAAGAGGGTCGGCTTGCGCTTCGGGCTGGCTCTCCGCTGTCCACCTCCCGCATCGGATTGCTTTCTTTCGGGCGGGCTGCGCAATCTTTTGCGCCGAACATGAGGAGGCATCTCGACGTTCCAATTCGTTGCGACGCATGCTGAAGATGCGGGTGTGTTGACGGATTGGAGTTGATTTCGATACAGCTTTTGTACCAACGCCCATGTCGTCATTGGCTCTGCCTTGCGGGAAACACGAAACCACGTGATGCAGTGTAATGCGTCCACCCTAGATGCAAATGATGCGGGCTGTTGTCACTTGGTTTCCCTTTTTTTTTTTTTTTTTTTTTTTTTTGTTGAAAAACCTCATTAGAGACACAAATACACAACATCGACATCGATTTTGGAGTTTCTTTCCATCGCTATGATCCAACCAACCGACTTGCTATCGTTGCTGCTCCCAGCCAAGGCCAGAGTCCGCGCCTCGTGACCGACACATGTCAAACTTCTATCAAGTCTGCAGGTGGCCCAACACCCCTCAACAAAATGACAGTATTGCCGCTTTGCAACGCAGACCCAACCTTCTCGCCATGCTCCAGTAATCTTCCCCCCTCCACGTGAAAGACGCGCAGCTTGTGCTTCTCATCCGAGCTCTGATTGTTGATATTCTGAACCTGCAACCCGGCAGCTGCTTGATCCAGCAACCGTCCAGCTACCCAGTCCTTGGAAAAGAAGAACTCCCCCTTGGGCAATTTCGCCCTCGCCGTTTCCGCCTCAGCCTCGACGTAGAGATACAAGCGCTTCTCCTCGGGGATTTTCTTATCACCCTTGGCAGTCTTCTTCAGTTTGTTGGTGGCAATCACGAGCGCAGCGGCCGAACTGGGCTTCGGTTTCGGCAACGCCCTGCCCGCCTGCTCCTTCTTGGCCAAACTCCAGGCTCGAAGCTTGTCGAGAGCTGACCGAGTCCTCTGCGCCACTTCCGCCTGCATGGGGTGCGCCCCGATGGGCACCACGTTCTTACAGTCATGGTCTTCCCTGAGGCGATGTTTCAGACAGTAGTCACGATTGCACGTGTCGCAATGGACTCCGGGAACCAAAGAGGTTCCTACCACAGTCCTGCAGTCTGATGATGCGCAGGGCTTCTGCGAGACCCTGTCTCGCAACGTTTTGCCCTGGCCGATGGATGGCTTGGACAGGTTCGCCAGTCTCCGGCGCTCAGCCCACGCCCCGGCATTGGGGCATCCATGTGAAGACTCTGTTCTGTGGTCGAGACAGTAGGTTTTGGAACATGATTGGCAGAGAAAAGGGAGGAAGTCGAGCTGGTTGCAGTATTCGCTTTGACAGTGTTTGCCGACCAAGGTGGCGTCTTGCTTGTCCCTCATGATGTAGCTCGTCTCCTGGGCACTGGCATTCGCAGATGAGGACACCATCTTGAACGACGGCGCTGAAAGAATGTTACTTGTGCTCGACAAACGGACAGTGACTCGGCAGTTAGGCAGACGTGAAGCCTCGTCAACGCTCCGGGCTGGTCGCGCTGAGACGTCGCGTCGCTGACAAAAGGGACGAGGGCGAGGCTGAAGCGAACCCGAGGAAAGCTCTGGAAGGGCCGCGCGAGCGACGGCGCTTACGTACTGGAAGGCGGTGCATGCGCCGCGACGACGCTCGCCAACAGCTTTGGAGCAGCATAAGACTATGATTACATGTGGAAACCTTGGAATACTGATTGCATTCCTTTCTGTTTCTCTTGTCGCTCTCCCCCCCCGCACTTTTGTGGTGCAAATTGTGCTACCACCATTGGCTCTCCCGCCGTGTGCTTGCGAGCACCTTCTACCAAAGTACCACGTCACCTGGAAGCTCACATGCATGTTGTTGAGGTATCCATGGTGTTCCATGTCACTGGATATGGTCAGCCTCACATGTCACGTGGGTCTCTGGTGCCCTAAGCCCTCATTGCCGGCCACGTAGCTAGGTAGCTACTTCTTCATAGTCTATATCATCACATACCTTAGGTACCTATTCTATCACACATGTGCCGCGGCATCCGCATTCCGCACATTGCAAGCAGGTCCGCTGAGAACCACAACCACAGTATGGAACCAACATTGCACATGCGGACAAAATATCGATGGTTATTATTTGTAGCATAGTGAGTAGAGAATGATGTGTTTTTTTTTAAAAAAAAAAAAAAAAAAAAAAAAAACCTTGTAGCTCATAGCCGTCATTTACGAACATGAATCTTCATTCAGTCTTGGGCTTGATTGGTTTGTCAAGGACATCCTCCCGCCCAGTTGTTGGTGCGTTACCAACATACTCCTTGCCGCCAAAAGCCTCAAAGCCTTTATGGAAAGCCCACTCAACGGCGTTTTCCACCGGCTCATCGAACAGCCGGGGCAGGAACGGAACCACGGACAGCCCTAGGCCGATAGGGCCCCAGGTGCGTATTGTAGGGTTCTTCACCTTCTTCATAGCCTGTCCCGAGTATCGAACAACGCTGTGGATTGTGAAAGCGGGAAGACCCATGCTAGCCAAGCTCTGGAAGACGCCTCTCTGTACCATGACGGTCCGCCAATCCTCCAACGGACTGACGACCCCAGGCGCGAGGTTGCTGGTGTGCTCTGCCGGTAAACCCGTGATCCTCTCTTGGTGGGATGTGAGTCGGAGTTGGGGGTTGAGGACACGCTGATTATGCCAGTAGGCACGATAACCTTCGTAGGATACGTCTCCCAGGATGTACAGCCACGATATGCCGTACGCCGCTCGGACGAGCTTGGGGTGAGCTACCGGGCGAAACGACTCGCCAATGTCTGACGTGTACGCAACGTAGCGGTGGGCAGAGAGCAAGATGGTTCGAACTCTGGTGGCATAAGCAGCATATCGCAAATTGGTATCCGTGGTTGGAGGGGCGCTGGCGCCGCACGATCAGCATGATGCTTTTTCCAGAAAGAGAAGTGCCCTCTTACTATCCCTCGACAACATCGTCAAGGATGCCGTCGCTATCTGACTTGTCAACGATGTTTTGCAGTCGTCCTGGGAGCTTCTCTCTTGGTGGCAGGTGATCTGGATCGAATGGCTGCTTCTCTCGAGAGCTGTCGGCATTGGGAGACTGCACAGGTGCCGGCTCCTTTGGCTCCTTTGGCTCCTTTGGCTCCTTTGGCTCCTTTGGTTTTCCCCACCAGGACATTGGGAAGACGAATCGTGGTTTGGGGAAAGGATTTGAATAGTTTGGAAGGAAAGCATGTGCCACTGATGGAAATGCCTTGACGAAAAGCAGAGCCAGATTTCAACTTGCGAGGTGACAGACTGTAGTCTCGGATGCGACCAGCAGGCCACCGGCCCGCTTGTGCAGGTGGCGCCACTGCCAATGTCGGTCTTCCCAATGACGTCGCGCCAACTCCAGCTCGACGCCAGTGCGCATATCCGGTCCAAGTAGCCAGCCACAGCACGTTCAGGTGGCGGTTCAACCGAGCTATACCCGCCAACCAGGCCCGGCTCCTCTCGTCGTCCTCCAATTCCAGGCACATGGTTTGCATTTCGACGAAGCTCAAGCCGTCAACCGAAAATCATCACCGCCAGTGCCAACCGCCGTTCGTCGTCAATTACGCCAATTGAGCACTTCACGCCTCAATCATCTCCTCGCAATGGCTGGCGTCTCTACCTACAACATCGCTGGCCGACAAGTCGGCGGCCACTACGTTCGTTCGCACCCGATGTCTTCTTCCAAGCCAAGACCTTCCCAACTAATTCGGCTCACAGCTGGCCATGGGCGTTCTGGCAAGCCTTTTCGGCGGCGCCTACTATGCCGTCTCCGGCCCCAAGAAGACTGCTGCCAAAGCTACTCCCCCAATCAATGCTTCCAGCCCCGACGAGGCCGATTTCATCAAGTGCGTCGTCCCAGGCGTCGCCAGTCCGAATAGCATGCTGACTCTCTCAAAGGAAATTTATGGAGGAGCGGGAGAAAACGCACTAATGGGTCAATGGAGCGGGCACCTGGCGAAGCTGTACGAAGGATAGGATGTACATAGGATCCCAGCATTGGTTGAGGCCTGGAATTGGCATTGCGCGCTTCAACATTGAGCACTTGCACGCAATTCGAATTCCGTGCGATTGATACCACCTTTTTGGTCGGGCTGTCAATGTGAAAGAGACGGCCTCTTGTTCGCAGCCTGCCCATCGACACCTTTGGGCGCATTGCCCGTAACAGATGTACACAGAATTCATCCCGGATTCTCAAGAGGTCGTGTCTGGTGACGATGATGGAGTGTGCGATAACCCGTTGATATCGTTTCAAAACCTATTGTTGCGTAGATTGTAAATCACATGGTGATGAAGTGCAGATGTATTTCGAGGCACATTCAGTCAGAACAGGGACGTACGTATCGACCACTACGTACAGTCAGTACCTGCTTCCGACGACTAGGTACCCAAGGTAGGTACACAAGCCAGTATATAGAGACAAGCAGCCAGTCGACGCGTACAATTCAATCCTCCCTCTATGCTATACCGACGAAGCAAGCACATCTTGTCAGTCTCGGAATGCGGGCCTGCCGTCCTGCATCTGCGGCATTTGCAGAGTAACCCTGCCTCTGCGTGTGCTTTCTTGCGTTTATTTGAATGACCAGGATCGGGTACGCTAGTATCCACGCAAATGGAATATGCATTCCATACACTGTAAATGAATGAATATGACTTTAATGCAAAATCCCATCATTGATGGTGCTATTTTTTTTTTTTTTTTTTTCAGCCACCTCGCATTATTCTCCGTTCCACACGAATTTATGCCTGTCGGGTCACTTGCCGAGCACGTGACGCCCTGACCACCCAACAAATATCCAGTTCCGGACCGGAAAAACAAGCTTCGACGACCCGCCACACTCTTTTTAAAGCAAGTCGGGCAACCTCCCTAAGGGAAACGATGCCACCTCGCCCTTTCGGATACAACGATAGCATCCAGGCACCCGCCAGCAGCCAAGCTCGTCTCTTTTCTGCCCCGTGAAAAGCAACGACCGGCCCCCCTTCGGGTCGAAGCGGGCATGTCGGACATCAAGACCGACCCGGCCCTGGTGCCCGCCTCGCCACCAGCCAACGTCGCCCAACACCAGCAGGAGCAGCCGCCTCCCGCAGACGTGCCGGCGGCGGCGGCCTCCGCCGCCAAGGAACGACACTCCCTGACGCTCGACCAGCGCCGCGAGCTCCGCCGGTGGGCCAACTCGCAGCCGCTCCGGCCCTCGCACAAGGCCTGCATCGACTGGTTCTACTCGCAGTACGGCCAGCAGATCAGCCAGTCGACCGTGTCGCACTCCCTCTCCCCCAAGTACTCGCGCCTCGACGGCGACAACCCGCAGCTGTCCGGGTCGAGGCTCCGCTTCGGCAACTGGCCCGACGTCGAGAAGCTCGCCCTCCTCTGGTACCAGCAGGTGCAGGCCTCGGGCCGGCAGCCCACCAACGAGGAGCTCGGCGACAAGGCCAAGTCCATCTTTGTGCGGCTGCCGCAGTACCGCGACGAGCAGCCGCCCGAGTTCTCCCCCGGCTGGATCCACCGCTTCAAGAAGCGCTACGGGCTGCTCGTGCGCCGTCAGCGCCGGCCCGGCGACGGCTCGGTCCACCCCGCCGAGGACATTGACTACCTCGCCGATTGCGTCCCGCGCGTCATGGCCGTCGCCTACGATACGAGCCCCGCCGCCATCCGGGAACAGGTCATGCGCGTGGTCGGCGTGGAGGCCAGCCTCAACATCTGCGCGCTCGTCCGCGACGAGATCGTCCGGAGGATGAGCGCCCCCGGCCATCATCGGCATCACTCGCCGTTGCCGCAGCAGGTTCACGCTCTGGCGGCGCCTCCGCAGGAACCCCCCCCGCTCGCCGCCGCTCCGCCTGCTCCTCCGCCACCGCAGCCCCCCCCGGAACCCCAACACATGTACGCCGACGACGATCCCGAGGTCGTCCTGCAGAATGCCCTGCGCCAGCTGCAGCAGGAGGAGCAGGCCGCCGAGGAGCAGGCCGCCGCCGTGCGCGAGGAGAGAGAGCGCGCCGAGAGATGCTATCCGCAGGCGGCGCTCATGACGTCGCCGGGCGGGCGGGCGGCGTCCGTCATGCGATATGGGACGCCCGGCCAGGATCTCGGCCACGACCTCACCCTTACGCCCATTCACTCGGATGGACCCATCTCGTCGACGGAGAAACCGATCCGGTGTCCTTTCTGCGTCAATCAGCGCATGTTGCGCACCATCAAGGAAGCTGTCGAGCACATGTCTACCCACGTTATTGTGTGAAAAATGTCGGATATCGAGCCGTTGCCGCCGCCTCACTACCTACCTATTTGAGTAATCCTTGAGCATCTTTTTGTGCTTTTCTTCTCTTCTCTTTTGTTAGTTTTTTTCTTCTGGGTCGGCGCCGTGGATACAACAAATATGCATTTCAAATCAGGCGTTTTTGCAATCATTTGCCGGACCGGACGGAGTATGGGTTCTTATCAAGGGAGCATCGAATTATCCAAATGTCGCAACTAGCAGGCCGATGGGGGCTGGTTTTGGGAATCAGTTCGGGACGAGGGGAGCTGCTGGACCAGTATGCACGCACTTTGCCTTTTCTCGATAGGCGCAAACAGGTATGGGAATGTCATTGCACATCGTGACGGGTCCTGCATGAGTTGAATGGGAGAAAAATGGTACTCGTTTCCTTTCTCCATGGCTCTGACCCACAAATATCTACTGCAAGTGTCCTACGCTAGACCTAGTCTTCTTCTATATGAAGCCACTCTCCTTGAGAACTTTTCCCACAGCCTCGTTTCTGAGCTCCTTCTCGCTCTTGGGCGGAGCCATGTCGCCCGTAGTAATGTAATTCTTCCAAAACTTCAAGCCTTCGAGACCTTCTTCTCGACAGAGAAAGCCGTGCTCCTCTGCCATCAAGAGCTCCTCCTCGGCCACTCCCATACTCCAACTGAATCGCTGCGCAGTCTCCAAGGCCGTCACGCCACGGCCAAATAGTCTCCAGTCCCAACCAACTTCTTGTTCTGGTGGCACCTCGTGCAGGTCATCGAGCCATTCGAGCAAGGATTTGATGGTTGCCTGGTCGGTACGATCGCGGCCCTGAACGACCATGACCCCGCTGCGGAACGTGCGAAGTCGAACGGGAAGTTTGAGGCGTTCCCAGAGCTGAGCGGCCTTTTCAAAGTCCATGGGGCTGACGAGCTCTACGCCTCCTCTGGCCCGGTTGAACATGGCCCATAGGTCGACAAGCGTGATGATACCTCCGGCTCGTTTCAAGACACCCCTTGCGTCGTCGGCTAGAAACTCTGCAATGTTACGTGACAGCTCCGACAGATAGAGAGACTCGGAGCTCCCGCCTCCTACGATGTCCCTTGTGGTGATCAGACCCAGCTGAGTGGCAGATTCCGCTAGAATGGCATTCTCCTCAGCTGACGCACCACCACTCGCCCCGTTCGTCTGACGTGCATACCGCTCCGCCAGGGCAATCACCTCTTTCGCCGAAGACATCAATGCCTCTAGGTCTTCAAAGGCGCTCCCTATCAGCATTTCGTTGTTTTTGTGCATGTTGAGGCCGCGCTGCTCTAGGCCAGCAATACCGGCGGGTTTTGTCCTGCCATCACTGGCTGATGACGCCAAACTGCCATGTGCGTTCTCATCAATATTTCTACCGCCCTTGGGAGCAGGAGGCGCGTTATGTAACAACCACTTCCTCTGCGTGACTGCTCCTTTGAGTCTCTCATAGAAGATTTTGTCTCCTCCGTCACGGAATGAAATTTTGATGCATTCAGCCACATCAATACCGCCTCTTCCTTTGCTAAATGATTCCAGCACAGGTCCAGGTGATTCCGTTCCGGAGATACTAGGAGGGAGGCCGGCGGCTGTTTGGGACATGTTTCGCGTCAGCAGTGGTGCACCACACATCTCGCACGAGAGAAGTGAGGGGTGATTCGAGAATGTGCAACGAGGGCATTGAAAATCGGCGCCTGTGTCGTTCGCGGAGCTCATGTGACCGTTTTGCTCCGTCGACAGCCTGACATCTGACGTGGAAGGCAACTCGGCGTCCTTGGGCCGGAAGGGAATGGTGCTGAAGCTTGACGTATGGTTGATTGAGGATGCAGGACGTTGACTAGCGTTGCTGATAGCTGCTTTGAGAACATGTGCCAACGAAGGCTTGATCCCGCAGGCTAGGCATGGTGGGAGAGGAGTATGGGCATTTGCTGCAGCAGGATCAAAGTTGATGGGTATCGGGTTTGAGAAACTGCATATCGTGCAGACCCACGTTGCGGTAGTGATCTGTGGCGGTTCCGATGGCGGCCTATCTGGGCTGTCTCTGGGACCAGGAGATGCACTCCCCGTCCTGGATGGCGAGGCAGCGTTGGAAAGTGCTCGATTGCGCAGGGTAGACCGTTTCGAAGGTTTTGGAAATATGGTGATCTTGGGCGATGACTTGAAAAACCCAGCGGATGCTTCGTATCGCTCAACATCCTTAAGGTCGAGTGCCACAGAATTCGCTCTGGGTTTCGCCTTGTCCACGTAACAAATACGATGAGACGTCAGATACACTTGTCCATTTTGCTGGTTTGGCAATTTTAATTTCCTATTTGCGTCGTGTTAGAACGTCGGTCCTGCTTGACCTAGAATACTGGAATGAGTTGGGTGTTCCATGTTTACCCCTCATAAATTCCGACGTTGTCCTGCACGAATAGCAGGATCTCATCTGGGAGGTAGGATGGCCTGAGGGCGGTGGTCAAGTCTATCTGTCTCAAAAACATCCGTCATGTCGCCGTGGCTACGCGCCGGAAGTGAGTGCTTCGATGGTCAGCCCTGGCTGCTGAAGGTTCTTAGGAATAACGGTGGTGCATTGAAAGAGGCTCGACCGGATCGGCGACTCGGCTCTACGTGCGATGACGACGTTGCAAGCGAGGAAAGAACGAGGATGAACCTATCTTTTAGAAGATTGGTGATAGCCAGCGACGGGGTTGTCGAGATGCAAACGTACGTCAGGCCCCACTTTCCTTTTCCAGCAGGTCGAGGGCAAAGCCGAAGTTCTGCCAGACTCACAAGTCGGGCCCGCCTAACCAACCCAAAGTCAGCCACCGCCCACCGCCCACCGCCCACACGCCCACATACCTACCTAATGAAGAGGATGATTTTGTGGACGCACTCTCCGCCATTTCATCCTTGCATCTCTTTTTCTCTTCACTCCTCATCTCCGAATTCACCGTCCGTCGCCATTCGCTCAACTCCTTCGCCATCAGATACACATCAAACAATATTTGCTACGTCACAAAGGCTAACTTCCAGTTGTCCCTTCGGCCTCCTCGCCAAGATGTCTGGGTGGTCAGTCACGCAACAAGCGCCTGGCGTATCACCCCAGGCACAGACGGCATCATATTACGCAGCAAGTGAGTATCATCCAACCCGTCCCGGACAAACAGAGCCTAATATAGAGTGGCCACAGATCCCGCGTTCGTTCCCGTCCAGGTTCGCCAGGGCTTTAGTCAGTTCGCTCCTCCAACACCGGCCTCGTATCCGGGGTTTGTCCCGCCCGTAGCGGCAACTCACGCGCCCATGCCCATCCAACCGCCCCTTACTGTTCAAACCGACCAGGCAAAGCCAAAGACCGAGTGGCCTGAGTCTGTTCGGCGCTACGTGCAACGATCTTTCCTTCCCCAAAATGACGACGCCTCTGTTTCTCGCGCAGAAGTTGAGGCAAAGCTGAAGGAGACAATCGGCAATGCTAAAGAAAACGGCACCTTGTATACCATAGACTGGGACACCGTACCGTTACCACACGCCCTGGTGAAAGCCGACCGTGACGCGTTGCTCAATCGCGGTGCCCGTATGTTCTCATCTTCTGATGACCTCGCAAACTCTAGGAAAAGGAAGTCGTCTGATTTCGCCGACGGTGAACCAAGCCAACCGCCGTGGCATACTACTAACTCTCGTTCGTCTCTTGAGGACCGTGTGTCCTATGCATGCTCAGAAAAACAGTCTTCACCTGATGACAAGCCGACGAAATTAAGTAAGTTCCAAAAAGAAGCAGCCAACAAGCGCAAGCGTCGTTTTGAAAACGAATACAAGGCTGTCTACCGATCACCAAGTCCAACGCCACCATCAAGTGGGCCCATTACCGGAACTAGTGAGGTCTTGGAGAAGAGATATCTTCGTCTTACCGCGCCTCCTGTGCCGTCCAATGTGCGACCAGAGCGAATTTTGCGGCAAACACTGGATCTTCTGAAGAAGAAATGGAGAAGGGAGGGGAATTACTCGTACATTTGTGATCAGTTCAAGTCTGTGCGACAGGACTTGACTGTACAACGCATCAGGAATGACTTTACCGTCTCCGTGTACGAAATTCACGCCCGTATCGCTTTGGAGAAGGGGGATATTGGTGAGTATAATCAATGCCAGACCCAACTGCGTTCCTTGTACGCTTTGGGATTGAAAGGCAATCCTATCGAGTTTAAAGCATATCGTATTTTATATTTCATTCATACTGCAAATCGTACCGGTCTCAACGATACGATTGCAGATCTAACCGCAGCAGAGAAGGAGGAGAAACCAATCAAGCATGCCTTGCAGATGCGCTCGGCGTTGGCGTTGGGGAATTACCACAAATTCTTCCAACTCTATCTCAACACGCCCAACATGGGTGCGTATCTTGTGGATATGTTTGTGTTGAGAGAGCGCCTTGCAGCAATGTGCAATATTTGCAAAAGGTACCGACTGTCATGGCCGTCGATTCATGTCTTGACTTTTCTATGCTAACTGTGTTTGCAGTTACAAACCAGACCTGAAGCTTCGTTTCATTACCGAGGAGCTCGGCTTCGAGTCTGATGCTGATGCTGCCCAGTTCATCATTGATCACAAAGGCCAGCATCTTCTCGAAGATGGCTCAGACAACATTATGTTTCTGAGCGGCAAAGCTGGCCAAGTCTTTGAAGGCATTCGATCTGAAGCGTTTCGAAAAGTTGACATCAAGGGCCAAATTTAATTCCTCTTTTTCTTTCCTTGTTTCTTTTTCCTTGCCGGCATTTTCTCGTTGTTCCGCCACACGCATCCCCACATACTCTTGTCTCGCACAACCCCTTCCGTCGTCTTCTTCTCCGATCCCCGGCATAAAGTGAATGCCATTTCGCTTCGTTTCGTACGTTCTCAGCTCCGACTCCTTTGCATGATGACTCTTTCTTTGTTTCCGCGTAAAACCTTTGTGGTATTCGAGACGGTCGGTCAGCGGTGTACCGAAATGGCAGCCAAGAAAGCGGCTCGCCGGGACATTGGCGGTCACGACTACTCGACGTAGTGCTCAAGTGCGATGCAGCCGTTGACTGATGCACCTCCGTTTTTTGGCCGTTGACGCAAGTCGGAGTCGACAAGCTGCATTCGGCAACACCAAAAATGAGAGCTCTCTTGGATGGATTTGCTAGGTGAAGTGTATGAAGGCATGGTGGTGTGCACATCTGGCAGAGTACCTCGGAACAGGCCTCCTGGCTTTAGGACTTGGCGTTGGCGTTTTTGAACATTGCGTACAGCCCATGGCAACTCGTTCTTGGAAGCGTTACTGCTACATGTTTTGTTTTGTCGACGTTGAAGACGAGACCAGGAAACATGGCGTTTCTTGTGGATGAATTGATTAGCTGCGCTGGCATAGAATTGGTTTTTTTTTTTTTTTTCTTTAGTTTAGGTTATTAACAGATTTTGCCTCTTAATTACACGTCTGTGATTTTGATACCCTTTGTACATATATCATGGAAATATGCGACCAAGTATCTCTGCTCTGATTGACCAAGGTACTGTTTGATGACGGTTACTATTTTTGTACACGTGCCCGGACAGTGGACATACAAACCCTTTGACCACTTGGTGTTGAAGCCGCGGAAATGTGGCCAAAAAGCCTTGGGTTTGCGAGATGCCTACCTACCTACCTACCTACCTACCTAATTTCGACTAGGTAGATAGGTAGGTATGCATATATAGATAGTTCCTCCGTCTGTGGCGTGGCTTCTCACGTGGAGATGCTTCCCGTTCTCATCACCAGGACACGTTGCGGGATGCCCAGGCCCGAGGTATTATGCACAACGTGCTGGTGCCTGGCAGCTCATCTTTTCCAAGTGGCAAATCATAGGTCCCAAGGACACATGTGCAGTTCAATCAAAATTCCCATGGTGGCGCCCTCCTCGTCTACAGGGAACGCTTTTTCTCAGCGGACAGGATGCCAAAAGAGAAGGAGGGGAAAAAAAGCGCCATCCACTTTATCGGCCGTTTGGTGTTTCAGAGTTGCGATGGAAGAATGTCTACAGACATCCATGGGTGTATATATACTTGCTGAAAGACAGGCAGAGCCGATTGGGCCAGGCAAGGGTGAGAGAGGGTCAAGCTAGGGATGAGGAGGGTAGTTGGGAGGGAGGGTGGGCTTTGGCGTTGTTGTTTTATTTTTATTTTTATTTTTATTTTTTTATTTTTTTATTTTTTTATTTTTTTATTTTTTAATTTTTTAATTTAAAATTTAATTTTTTATATTTTATATTTTATATTTTTATATTTTTATATTTTTATATTTTTATATTTTTATATTTTATATTTTATATTTTTATATTTTTATATTTTTATATTTTTATATTTTTATATTTTTATATTTTTATATTTTTATATTTTTATATTTTTATATTTTCATTTTATATTTACATCTTCCGTTTCATTTTTCTTTTCATGGCGTTTCGCCCTTTCCATGCTCCCTTTCCCCCCATTGTGGCCTTGTCGTTTGGAAACCTGGCAGGCTTTGGTGCGTCGAGTCGGCGGTGCGAAAAAGGGGCCGAGGTGGAGAGCGTGGCAGGAGGGGGGGGAAGGAGGAGGAGGTGACATGGACATGATTGATTAGGTATATACCTCCCTGTCCACATCGGAGGTATGGATGTTGTACATGGATGGGTCGCGGGGGCGCGGGTATTTGTGTTGCAGCATATTCGAACAGGATGGTCAGGGAAAAATGCCTTTCATGTCTCGTCTGAGGGTGTCATTCATGCATCCCGGAGAGAAAGGCCAGCCAGGCGGGGCGGCCTTTGCCGAGGCGCTTTTCTTTTCGTCTTCCTTCCTTCCTTCTCTTCCTTTTATTTTTTTCTTTTTCCTGGGCGTGGATGGACGGATGCCGGGGTGCAGAGGCGAGCAAACGTCCTCGGGCGGGGGGGGGGACAAAAGATGGCGTGCGTTGGACATGTCGGGTCGGATGCCGTGCTGGTTCGTTCGATCGGGAAAGCCAACGGCCATGGTGGTACGGGCGAGGTCCAAAGGCCACACGCACCGCACCGTACCGTGCGTCTCGATCCGGCCGCGAGGCCTCCAGGCGCGGCTTGGACGTTGAGGGCGTGTACATGTCGAGGAATGCATCAGGTGTCGGCAACGTCAGCATGTCAGGTACGAACGGAGCAGACTGCATCCAGGTGTAGGGCCCGGTTGAGCCGTCGTCGGGAGGCTCGTCATTCTGCTGGCCGGGGCGCATCCATGAGAAGTATGGAGATTGGCTTGGGTACCAGGTAGGTGGGTGGGTACCAGGTAGGTGGGTACCAGGTAGATAGATACTAGGTACTTACTTAGGTAGGTACCAGATAGGTGGGTACCAGGTAGGTGGGTACCAGGTAGATAGATACTAGGTACTTACTTGGGTAGGTACCAGATAGGTGGGTGCCAGGTACTTGTGTGGGTACGTGGCTCTCCAAGGTTGTGTCGAATGCACCTTCCCAATCTCTTGACTGAGCTGCCTGAGAGCAGAGAGCAGAGTGCCTGCCTGGCCTGGTCAGGTCGGGTCGGGTGTCCATGTACCTGCGAATCTGTGATGCACACCAAACAGCACGGGCTGGGCTGGGCTGGGCTGGGCCTTCCGGTTTCTCAACCGCCCTGGCCCGGCCTCCTCCAGGCCAATCCGGTTTCGTACTAGACAGCCCGGCCAGGTGGTACTAGGGACGACTAAACTAGGCCGACGGGCACATGTCGTTGACGCCTTGCACACATCACACACACACCCACACCACCTGCTCTCGCACATTCGCCTTTCTGGGTCTCGCGTCTCTGGCACCGTCCAGACTTTTTTTTTTCTTGCCTCTCCCTGGCTGGCCTTTGGCACGTCTGCGTCTGTCCGTCTGCCCTTCATCGTACACTCCGTACTTGCCGCTCGCGCGTCTGCTGCCGCTCCCTTCACCGCTGCTGTCACCAGTCGACACTCCGTCGTCCAACCCCCTCGATCTTGGTTTCTGTCTGCGCGTCGTGACTGGGTACGGGGACTTTATCGTTGTCGCCCTGTCGACTCCCTGCCAAGAGTCCTGGGCCAAGACTGAGCGAGAAGAACATTTTGGGAGAAGAACATTGTGGGAGAAGAACATTTTGGGAGAAGAACATCGTGGGGAAAAAACATCGTGGGGAAAAAAACATCTTGGGAGAAAAACATCCCAACATCATCGCATCGGACACGAGTGCGACTGGCTGCCCTGCCCCCTGGAGTGTGGCTGCAAAAACACCCGACACCAGAGACTCTGCATGCTGGAAGAAAGTCTAGTGTCTGCGAATTTTGGTCCCAAATCTCCTGGCGCGAATCGGCTGCCCAACGCCTCGGCCGGGCATTTTGCCACCCCCGCAACGTCTCTGCTCCTCATACTCACTCACGCCAAGGATTCCCGGCTTCACTGCTTCAGCCAGCCAAATCCTCGAGCACGGACGGATTCATCGCTGTCGCATCGGTTTTGTCGCAGTGCCGTCTGCCGAGTCGAATCTGCTTTGTCGACGTTCGACAACACATCCGTTGCCTCTTGCCACCCTCCCTTCCCCAATCCTTTGTTGCTTTTTTTCTTCTCGTGTCGTCTCGCCATCGCAAAGTTGCTGGCTGGCGGCCCAGGCATCCATCTCCAAGCACGCAGTCTCCACATCGATTCCACTCGACACGACTTTTGCGCCCATCCAGCCAGAATTTTAAGCCGACCGGAATCCGCCAGACGGACCACTCTCTTGCTGGCCCGTTGTTGCCACGACGTGGTTAAATTGGTCCCGGTGGTGCATTTTCTTGGACACGACGGCACCGTTCAGAGCGAGATAGCATCGACCCCATAAACCCCCCCCCCCGTCTGCGCCTCTTCCTGACCGTGAATCCCTTCCGCTTCTCTTGCAACCAGCCGTCGTCGCGACCAGTCCACGTCACACTCGCACTCGTACCCGCACTCGTACTCGCGCTCGCACAGGATGAAGGTACGTTGCCGCTCAGATGCGGTTTGCTGTCGCAAACACATCGTGCACATGGTGTGTCTGGCTGGGTTGCCTCATCGGCCGCCCTGTCTGTCTGTCTTCGCTTCCTTCCACTTCCTCGTCCCGGTCGCCGTCGTATCTTGTGCTTCCCCGTCACCCTTGGGTGCACCATGACGGCCTGCACACGGCAACCGATTCCTCCACCGTCTTCCCCCGCTCGGTCGCTCCTTCCACCTCGTCGCCTGTACTCGAGTTGTGACGCCAACTCTTGTCTTTGGACAGCAGACACACAAGCACACCCCGCACTTCTGATCCTTCCCGCCTGTCCTTTCACGATGGCCAACCGTCATCACAACGCCCCAGCCACGAAACCACGACTTGTTTCAAGCATACGCAATCTCGCCCAAGACGCGTCGATTCGCTAATTCAAATGACTTTCATACAGGCGCTACGTCGCTCCATCAAGGGCGAAAAGGAAAGGCAGCACCAGCACCACACCTCGTTGGGGGGCAAGTCTGCTCTCGCCATTATCCCACCCAAAAAGGTCAGTTGCCGAATTCCCACCTGCCATTCTGCTCTTCTCTCCCTCTCTCTTTTTCACCCCGCTCCTCTTTGTAGCAATCCGCCTTTGTCTCCTTCTCTTTTCCTTCTTCCCTTTGGAGAAGAGGTGGGAGGTGGCGCGACAAGAGACAAAGGAAGAAAGCAAACGCCCGCAGCGAGTGGCTCGGACGGCATGGACCACTTTGTCGCAGACCCTTTACCGCACGCTGCTGACATGATGGACTTGTTTTTCATCAGGTCATCAGAGCACTATACGACTATGAGGCACAATCATCACAGGAACTGAGTTTCTCCAAAGGTGACTTCTTCCACGTCATCGGCCGCGAGAATGACGACGATTGGTACGAGGCCTGCAATCCTGCGCTCCCCGATGCCCGGGGCCTGGTTCCCGTTTCCTTCTTCCAGGCCCTCGGCCGCACCGAACGTGACAGCGCACAGTCCGATGGCGGCAGGCCACCCACTGCCAAGACGCCCGACCACGATTCTGGCTACAGCGAACACTCGCCGCACTCCATTCCCGCGGCCACGCCGGCCATCAACCACCGCAGCACAAAATCCGCCGACATCGACGGCAAGATATTTGCCATAGTCATGTACGATTTTGAGGCTCAGCGGGCAGACGAGCTGGGTGCTACCAAGGGGGAGCAAATCATCATTATTGCCCAGTCCACGGCAGAGTGGTTTGTGGCCAAGCCCATAGCCAGATTGGGCGGTCCTGGACTCATACCCGTCTCATACGTGGAAATTCGCTATGTCAAGACGCGAGAGGTTGTTCCCAATGCGCTGGAGGCTGTGCGGAACGCGGGCGTGCCAAGTGTCGAGGAGTGGAAAAAGATGGCTGCCAGTTACAAAAACAGCAGCATCACCCTGGGCAAGTTTGAGGGAGGGGCTGGCGCTGGCTATGGTGGCCAACAGGGCATTGAGCAGGGCATGGACCGGATGAGCCTGCAGCAGGGAGGACGGCAAAGTGCCCACAGTGGATCACAGGTACGAGAAAATGGCCTCCATTTCCACCTTGTGTACTTTTTTTTTTTTTTTTTTTTCTATCCCGTCGGATGATGCTGACGACGGTGACAGTCTCGCGCTGGACACAACAACGGCCCCCAGTCCAACCACCATGCCCCCAACCAATCTACCCCCCACCTCTACGCTCCAATTCGTGCATGGATACCCCGCTACTGTTTCGCCGAGGAGAAGTACTGGTTTGTCATCGTCGCCGTGCTCGAGGATGGGCGGCATTGGGAGTTGTCTCGATACTATGAAGATTTCTACGATTTTCAGATTGCTCTTCTTACCGAATTCCCCGCCGAGGCTGGGAATGCGGGCAATCAGAAGCGGACGCTGCCGTATATGCCAGGGCCGGTCAGCTACGTCACTGATGCCATCACCGAAGGGCGCAAACACAACCTCGATGCTTACGTCAAGAATCTGCTCAACCAGCCCGAGTACATTTCCCGATGCAACCTGGTCAAGCAGTTCTTTGCGCCGCGTGAGGGAGACTACGAGGTCGAATCGGTCGGGTCCGAGGAGGAGTATCGGCTGTCGCAGGCGTCACAGCTCTCTGCCGAGTCACCCGTCAATACGGCCAACGACAATGGCCATTCCGTGGGGTCTGCCAAGCTCAGACAGACGAACAATGCGCAGCAACAGGCCATGGCGAGCCAGCAACAACAACATCAGCAACTGCAAATGCAACTGCAACAGCAGCTGCAACAGCCACAACAGGCCGGTCAAGCTCCGCCGATGAAGGTCAAGATGTACTTTAATGGTGACTTGATTGCCATTCGTGTGCCGTCGAATGCGAATTATCAGCAACTTCGCGACAAGGTTCGAGAGCGGCTCAAGATTTCGCACGACAACCAGTTGCAGCTCTATTACAAGGATGAGCCCACCGGGAACAAGGCCAACTTGATGAGTGACAACGACCTCGACTTTGCGTTGCAACGAAACGACAAGCTTGTGCTGTACGTTGACATGTTGTGAGACGCCAAATCTCGCCCGACCAGGACCTGAATATGAAACAGTGTCATGATGCTTGCTGCAATGTACTCTGCCGCTTTTATTTTTTTTTTTTCGTGTTGCTCATCATCTTATTCGTATTGTTCATCCTTCTTCTTCTCCCCTTCTTCTTCTTCTTCTCCCCTTCTTCTTCTTCTTCTGTTTCTTTTTACTTTTTTCTTTCTTTTTTTGGGTATATGATTAGTGATTTGGAAGACGTACATACTGAAGTTCGAGTGGGCTCAACACGTGCATGCCCTGGATGAGGCTCTGCCTGTCCAGGTCTACACTATGCCACTGGTCTGACAAGATGACGACATTTGTCAATTTTTATTTTTATTTTTATTTTTTTTTTGCTGGCGATGACGTCCACAGTCTGCACAACGTGGGCCGTCATTCCAGCTTTTCTTTTGCCGACGGGTGTTTTCTGATATTGGCGGAAAGACTAGCATTTATATTTTCATTTAAATATGGTGGCTCTAGCCTGGGAAAGGCGTTCTGGCTGGTCAATGTATGTCATGCTTTTTCTTTTCGTCTCTTTTTTTTTTCTTGCTTGTTTGCGGAACGCTGCGCGTTTGCTTCTACGCATGTGGAGATTAGATACCTTTGTTGAGATTGAGCTGGTGGGCAAAAGCAGATGGTAAGACAACGACCATGATGGAAAGGGCCTGGGAATGACGACACTGCATGTATATATGTTTTTAATTGCTTTTCTTTTGCGCTTGCAAGACTGGGATCCTGATACGCTTTGGTGTCTCGGATGCCTTGTAAAGAAGGAATTGAGTGTCTTTTTTTTTTTTTTTTTTTTCCCGTGACCTGGGCAATGGATCTGTGACGGATGGTATCGCGGAACGTAGAGTGCTGCCCGGGTACATTTGCTGTTTTGCCGCTGGAGATGAACAGCCGCTCTTATCCTTGTGGATTTACTTGCTCGGGAAGGCGGACGACAGATGGAGGGATCAATTTTCCTACCACACAGACGATGCGCCATCATACAGACCAATCCTCCCATCTACCGCGACGGGCATGAACGGCCAAAAGCGAAGCCGAGTGCACGACCCAGCGCAACGTTACGTTACGTGACGTCTCCGGGACGAATCCCCCTATGGATGCCGTCCCCGACGCCGTCGGTACACACACATGGTTCCGCGTGCATGGATGATGATGGCGCGGGAGACGAATCCCTGTGGGCGAATCCTCTGCGAATCCCCGTTTGGTGTGGAGCCGGATCCGTGTACGATGTCTGAACAGGACAGGGAGTCGAGGGGTGGCTCCTTGGTGTGTAGTAGTAGTAGATGTGGGAAATGAGGGGGAAGATGGGAGGGAAGGAAATGGTAAGAAGAATGAGAGGGAGAAGGAAGAAAAATAGAAAAGAAAGGAAAGTAAAGGAAAGGAAAGAAAGAAAGAAAGAAAAGAAAAAAAAAATAGAAAGGAAAGGAAAGAAAGAAAAAAAAGGAAAGAAAAGAAAAGGAAAGAAAAGTGTTGGAATCGCTCGTATGATGGAGGATGGAAGGGATACGCCGCATTGACCAGGAATTGTGGGTCACACACAGAATGCACGCACCCGGATTGGCTGGATCACAGGTCATGTGACCTAGGACTGTACCGTGGCCACAACACCACACTTCCGCATCGTAGCCTGCTTCTTTCCCTTAGAATAGACCTCATAGATTATTGGACTTTGTTACCCCCCCCCTTTACAATTGTGCTGCAGCATAGTCGTAACCTGTGCGTTACCAACAGAAAGGAAAAAAAAGGAAGAAAAAAAAAGAAAAAAAAAAAAAAAGAAAAAGATAGAGAAGAAAAGAAAAAAAAGAAACGAAAAATAAAGAAAAGAAAAAGAAAGAAATTGATAGAAAAAGATAGAAAAGAATAGAAAAAGAAAAGAAAAGAAAAGAAAAAGAAAAGAAAAGAAAAGAAAAATAAAAGAAAAGAAAAGAAAAATAAAAAAACCCGCCGGCTAGGCCAAGGCAGAGCATAAGACGACACGAAAGGGTGAAGAATAGCCCCGACAAAGACGAGAACCACACCAAGTCGGTGGCTTCACGCCCATGGCGACAAGTCCCACATGCAGAGCATCTACTCCAGGCGGCGCATCAGCCCCCCCCTCACCTTGACATTCACCACGCCCCCCACCCCAAAGGCCGGCACGATGCGGCCGATCCTGGCGACGGAGCTGACCAGCCAGTCGGCGCGGACGGCGCGGAGCCGATCCCGCCACGAGACGTCCCCGCCCGGCCGATTGTACAGATGCAGCCCCAGCAGATGCAGCGGGGTGGAGACGAGCTGCACGGCGGCGGGGGCGGCGAACTGCGCGGCGGTGAGGCCCGAGACGTGGCGCCTCGCGCTCTCCGAGAGACGGGCGTCCAGACGGGGGCCCAGCAGGGGCGGGACGTTGAAGGAGGCGAAGATGGTGAGGCAGTCGCGGAGGGTGAAGAGCGCGTAGCAGGGGAGGGGCACCGGCCGGGGGAGCGCGCCGGGGGGGCCGAACATGCGGACAAAGGCCCGGTCTTTGGCCACGCAGAGGGCCACGTTGGCGGCCGACGAGGCCAGGAACTTGGGCGCGCCCGGGGTCGTGCTCGAGGCCGGGAGGGGGCCGAGCGCCGAGGTGGCCGTGTCGACGAGGTTGGCCGCGAGGTACGTGCCCGCGTAGAGGGCGAGGACGAGGCCCACGGGGGGGGAGAGGAGGAACGCGCGGGGGCGGGCGAGGAGGTGCCCGAGGGAGGCCGCCAGGGAGGCGGCGAGGGGGCGGCGGCCGGAGGCGTTTTCCATGATGGACCTGGTGCCCTAACATGTTAGCATGCGGCCGGATTGCAGTGCCTGTTGCTCGGAGCGCTGGGGCTTTGTGCGCAAGACGAGACGGGGGCTTGTCGTCGTCGTCGTCGTCGTCATCGTCATCGTCGTCATCGTCGTCATCGCGAGGGCGACAAGGAAGGGAGGGGGTTTGGTGCGTACCGATCGATGGTGGCAATCACCGGCGCGACGGCCGCCCCCGCGCACAGCCCGGCTGTCAGGTCGGCGGCGACCCTCCAGGCGAGGTTCTTGGTGTTGCGAGGCGGGTGGGAGGAGGCCGCGGGGGGGGAGGGGGGAGCCTTCATCCTCTCGCGCGCCTTCTTTCTTCTCCTCTCGTCTTCCTACCCCTCTTCTCTCTTCTCCTCTCGTCTTCCTACCCCTCTCCTCTCTTCTCCTCTTGTCTTCCTACCCCTCTCCTCTCTTCTCCTCTTATCTTCCTACCCCTCTCCTCTCTTCTCCTCTCGTCTTCCTACCCCTCTTCTCTCTTCTCCTCTCGTCTTCACTTCGTCTCGGCCCAGACCCAACACGCAAGAAGAATGACGGCAAAGCAAAACAGCTGCGTTGGCCACGAACCAGACGCCGATGGAATCGAACCACACGCCGCCCGTGCTGGCTATCGTGCTCCTCCTCCTTCTCGTGCTCGGCTCGTGCCCGTCCGCGTGGACACGCGAAAATGCCTTCTTTGAATGACGCGACTGCGACTGCGAGGGCGAGGGCGAGTGCGCGCGTGATCCTCCGGATGCATGTCTTCCCGGCCTGGCCTGGTGTTTGCCCTTCTTTCTGTTCCTGTCCTGCCTTGTCACCCCTTTTCTGCCTTCTTTTTTTTTTTTTTTTTTTTTTCTTCCGTATATCAATCCTCTCGTTCCCCCGTTCCCTTATTTCGGTCTCTTTCTGTATCGAAAATCGAGTCGTCTTCTCGCTTTCTTCTCCGAGACACCTCTTTCTGTCTCCCTCCTCTTCTATCTTTCCTTCTTTTTGGTCACTCCTTTTGTCGTCTTATACGTTATCAGGTCGGCGGGGAGGGGAGAGAAGTAGAGAAAGAAAGAGAGAGAGAAAGAGAGAAGGAAGGAAAGGAAAAGGCAAAAAGGGTGCTTTACAAAAAGGCAATTGAATGTACCCCGCGACGCAACCCAATTGCTCGACAACGACAGATGGAGCTTGGAAAAAAAAAAAAAAAAAAAAACACACAAGATCCTTACCAGATTTCCTAGTCTAACAACAGCTGGCTAGCTAGAGACAGACATCCATGGCAGGGGCCGGCCGGTGGAGGGGTGGAGTTTGGGAGCTGCCATGGGTGGATGAAACGGGGCCGTTTGGCCGTGCTGCCTGGCCCCGACATCGGAGACACGCAAATCATGGCCAATTGGCGTGGAAGCTGGGCGCCATTTGACGCGGTCCAGCACCGTGTTCCAGAAATGGGCACGACATTCACCACCGTCTGAGACTGGTCATTGCCATTTCTTCTTCATGTATTCTTGCTGCTTCTCAACAGAGGGCAAGGGGCAAGGGACAAAGCACATGTACAAAAATACACATTTCCATAGCCAACTCCTCCACCCCTCATTCTTCCGTGCCCTCTGGTCCTGCTTGCATCGCCACCACCAACGCCGTAAGCTGGTCAATCTTCCGACGCAGATCCGCAATCTGGCCTTCGACCCCGGCGGCGGATTCTTCCGTCACGTACCCGTTTTGCCTCTTTCCATCCGCCTTTGGCAGCGTAGACTCTTGCGATGGCGGCACCGCCTGCCTGCCGTGGCCCGACATTGGCCTATACGCGACAGACTGTCGTCCTCTCCTGGACTCGCGAGGCCCCCGGAAGCCGGCATGCTCGTCGTTTTGGTTCTTGCGTCGCACGACTTCGTACAATTTGATGGCGCCCACAATGGGCATATGCGTGGCCCGTAACAAGACAATTCGTCCCGCACGGAACTTACCCCGCGTCGGCAACAGGAATCGCATCGGCCGGAAGATGACGAGCGCGATGAGGTTGAATGGCGGGTAAAAGTGCGTGAGCCGGTTGCTGGTCGAAGCCTCGAGCACATACACGCTGTACACATAGAGATACTCTTCCCGGGCCTGTGTGATGACGCGCGAGAAGCTGTTGGACAGCATACCCGTCAGCGAACCCTGCAGCAGAATCGCCGTCAGCGTGATGAAGATGAGCATGAGCGGTGGCCCGAATAATGGATCAATCTGGTCCATAATGTCGAACCCAACGTAGCTTGACCCGAAAAAGATCTTGGTCAAGACAAGCGTCATTCGACCAAAGCTAAAGACATCCCGGCCAATGAGAGAGAATGTGGTCAGGAATCCAAAGTAGACAATCACCACAAGGACCATAAACTTGACGAAATCCTTGCCCATTTCCTTGAGGCATGGAATCAGCGTTCCCCAGTACGGGCTCAGACTCAGGATGGAACAGATTCTCGGCATCATGAACAGAGCTTCCAGAGACAAAATGTTGAATGCAAACTCGTTCAAGGTGTCGTCGTGTCTGACAAGACCAATGATTCCTGCCATGTGTCAGGCAGGGAAAAAGAAATCGAAAACCTTCGGCAAGGCTGCATGACGACTTACGCAAGGCCGCAAACACGAATCCAATCAGAATCATGGTCATGTCAAACGCGTTCCAGATGTCCGTGGCGTAAAAGATGGAGCCGGCGTCGATCCACTCGCTCAGCTCATCGTAGAAAAATGCCGCAATCCATACAAAGAGAACAATCTCCGTCACCGTAATGCGCGTGCTGTCTCGCGTGATGAGGACTGAATAGTACAACAGCAGAAACACGACAAAGAAGAGCACCTCCCAAGCCTTGACATATTTTGGTACGCGAAGCCGTGAGAACGGATCCGAGGCGTGTGGGTTGTAGAATCGGGGCTTCTTGACCGAGTTGACAGCGAGCGTGGTCCAAAACACAATGTCACCATTCCAAATCCCCGTAATGATCTTTTGCACGACGTGCTGGCTGAGAAAGCGCTTCGCATTGGCAATGGCCGCAATCTCCAGGGCATTCAAGCTCTTGAAGGCGGCCGTCGGGTCTGCGTCCTCGCTTGCGTCGTCGCTCAGATGGGTGAGTCGCGATAGAGAGCTCAAGAGCTTGGTTCTTTTCCACGAGCTGCCCGCGGCCATGGATCGCAAATCGTTGTCGAAGGAATCCCCACGCCTAAGAAGAGGCACGCCTTCTCCTCCCTCGACATCAGAGGAGGCCTCTGGCGCCTCGCCTGCAGGCCCTGTTGAATCTACAGGAATCTCGTACAGGCAAAACTCGACGGCCTGCCTCTCCGAGAGCCGAGTCAGAAAACGCCATGCTGTGATCTCGCATGCATGCGAACGAGTTTCGCTAATGCTCAAGTCCTCGTTTGCCGCAGCATAATGCCATTTGAGGGCTCTATGTACAGCGGCATTAGCGAGGACATGCAAGAGACAGACAGACAGGCAATTAAAAAAAATCAAAAAAATCGACGCCACCTCAACATGGTTGAAAAACGTACAGTAGGGCGTTCACAATGGCCGGATGCGTGCAGTTGTCACCCAGATGGTCAACAAGCACCCGGATACAGTTGCCTGCTTCCGTCGTTCTCAACTGCTCAAACGTACTGGGCAGCTCAATGACATCAGAAAAATAGCTGTTGCCGTCTGCCTGTCAGCATATGACGCATGTGCCCTGCACACCAAAGGTTGGTCTCGAGACGGGCCACCAACAGAGAGAGCTTCTTGACGACAACACGGAAGGGGTCCGAATCCTCAATATCCGGCATGTCAAAGTCGTATCTAGCAGACATCGGGCTCATGTTCCGTGCACCAGGTTGCGGCCGCATTCGTAGACGGACCGGCATCTTGGCTCGCCACGGTTGCACGACGGAACGTCCGACCGAGGTATGGGTATGGACAGGTAGGAGGTACCTGTGACGATGCAAGGCTCGGGCGAAAAGGGGCGTCGACCAGGGTTCGGTTCGCAGAGCGCGGTCAGATCGAAAAGGGCCAAGAACGATGAAAGCCTCGGGAGGTCACAGCGGCGGCCGAAAAAGAAGACGGCCTTGGCGATGCATCAAAGCATCCAACGACCGTACCAGGTGGTGTGGTAGGGCGAGCTATGAAGTGGAGATGCCAAGTGAGAAATGAAATTGAGGCTCTTGGGGCTTGAAACGGCGACACACGAGCCGTCGCCGCTACTGGCGAGCATGTTTTAGACGTGTTAGCGAGGCAGGGCACGAGCGGCCCCAACGGCATCTATTTACGCCTTGGCATGGTAGATTCAGCCAATCAACGCCCACGCACGCACTAGATTGGCAAGTACGACCTGCAAAAGCGGCAACCAAGGCCAACCATCAAGGTTGTTTTCCAAATGCACAAGGTACTTCCTAACGCATTACCCAAGTACCCAGGTACCTACCGCTGGTGCACAAGATGTTTGGTGGGATGATTTGAACCCCAAAAAGGTACCGTCGCGCGCCAGCTCCTGGACACCATCACCAGCTTCAAAAAGACGCCAGCAATGCCGTGGCCATGCGTGCGTCGGGCGCGCGGGTCATGCATGCATGCACTCTGTGTCAAACATGGCACAGACTACAGTGCAAATACAAGCGTGTGTTGCCCAGCTGGGGCGATGCAGCAGGAAAACACACCAGAAGTGCTGCAGGCACATTGATGAATACCTCCTAAATAGCTGCATGTAGTGTCAATGATGATGACTGAACAGTTCATGTGAAACCAATCCATGACTTCTTGGCCTTGTGTCCTCGTCGCACTGGCCAACGCAGGCTGATACTGCATACCTAAGTACTTCCTACTTAAAGTACTTAGGTACCTAACCTACTACACATCTGCATTCTGGACTCCCGAATGTTTGTGTCGACGTCCACGTCGTTCTCGGGTTGTTCTTTCCTCGTATTTCCACTTCTTTGTGTTGCCGCCCCTCTCCCCCTCTCCCCCTCTCCCCCGTTGCCCTCATATTTCTCCATGCCTCCTTCACCAGCCTGTCTTGAACGCGTCCTTGCTCCGTCTTTTGCTTCATCGCTCCGGTGCATCTCAACTGATGCCGTCTGTTCTGGTTTTTGTCGTTCCTCCTTCGGCTCGTCAATGTTCACGGTCCATGTCCAGCTCTGGGCCCATGTATCAACAACAATGAGAGAGCCGACCCAACGACGCATCTACCATCTTTTTGGATAAGCAGAGCAGAGACTGCTTCGCATAGAGGACCAATCCGCAGCCACAGACATCCCACTTTCACACACAACACTGATACAACACTGATACAACACTGATACAACACTGATTCTGTTTCCTTTCCATTCTTTTCCTTGTCGGACTGTTCTCCACGCAGGAGCCTAGGAGCCTCAAGGCCGAGAACCGAGAACAAATAAAGCAGGGAGCATTGACAGTACAAAATGATACCGCATCATTCGTCCACGCAGTTGCCGCCCACAAAGGTGGCTCTGCTAGCATTGCCTATCCTGTCCACCATGGTGACTTCGCACGTGTTGCCACGCAAGACGTTTTCTCCCCCATCGCAGCAGCTGTCCAATGTCGTTTTGTGGCCAGAACTTGCACTGGCCACCGATGCTCCCGCTCCGACGTCCCAACCTTTGCGCCGACGGTCAAACACAGTTTGTGGTTACATAGGAGGTGATCCCAATCTTCCCGCCACCTGTCTGGCTGGGTCACATTGCGCCGTCCATGTCGAGCATGGAGCTATAGGCTGTTGTCCGGACCAAGGACCCTGTAAGGGGGGTGTCTTCACCGGCTGCGTCGATCGAAACAGCGGCCCTCAGACCATGGCCGATCCCTACATCTTCACCTGCAGCGGCCGCGATGTGTGCTACAAGAATCAGTTTGCCGGAGGCTATTTCCAATACGGCTGCGGCAGCGCTTCAGGCTTGGCCACGACGGTCCTTGCAAGTGCCTTTGGCAAGCCTGCCTTGACGCTCACCTCCATTTCCGTGAAACTGACCGCCACGCCTACGCGTCTTTCAAGGGCGACCACTCTTGGTTTCGAGTGGACGGACACGTTGGGTAGTAGCAGTATCCGTGGCACTACCAGTGGTGCGGACCAGGGTTTCCCAACAAGAAGCCATGAACCCCAGCCATCAACGACAACGACTGGTGCTGCCGCTCCTGGCAGTGAAGGTAGTAGTATCAATAGTGCAGCTGCTATCATAGGAGGAACTGTCGGTGGCGTAGCACTCATATGTACACTTGCTCTATTGGGCTTTCTTCTCTGGCGTCGGAAAGCAAAGAAGAATGGTCAAAGCTCGAAAGATACACCAGAGGCAAAGAACCCAAGGTAGGCGGCTCATGTGACCACAAAGAACCAAGAATGATGGGAGAAGGAGTAAAAAAAACTGACGCTTGGTGCAGATCAATGGCGCCCGGCCAGCCCCATTTCGAACCATATACGCCGCGGCAAGAAGTCACCGAGGCTAAGCCCCTGGCGGACGTCGTGTCACCGCTCAATCTTAGCTCGGATGGTGTTAGTACGGAAAGTGGTGTGTTGGGGGATGCTTTGCAGCAGCCTCGCCAACGTGATGCTGCGGAGGGAGGAGGTTTAACAAGTGTTGAGCATAGTCGGGATTCTGATCGTGTCCCGCTGACTACCGAATTGGAAGAATTTTCCCGAGGATTCAATGCAGCATTGGAAAGGATAGAGCCCGACAGCGATAATGAGACGCAGCATTCAGAGACGTATCGAGGCCGGCGCAGAGGCAGCGGAGGCGGCGTGCTTTGGCAGCAAAACCGGAGAAGCAGTCGCAACCTGGTTTGGATGTAAGAGAACCCCATCTTGATTCCGGTCACGAGCTGCTTGCTTGATTTTTGCTGGGAACGGGCAGCTTCATTGGTTGGCTGAAGGAGTCACGGCGTTGTAAGACGAGAGTTTGGACAAACAGAAGAGTAGCGTCTCTCTTTTTCTTGTTAGGCGGTTTTTTTCTTTGTTTCTTTTCTTCTTCTTTCTTCCGGTCATTGCCAAGGAGCGGTACGGTAAGAGCATGACATTGATGTTGTACGAGGACAAGTTGGGAAGGAAAGGCTCAATGTAATGGTATGACCCAGAATCAACTGATATTTGGCTCAGTCAATAGCGATTAGGAAACCACTCGGGGGAGTTGCCACAGTCGTTCAGGTAGACTGCCTTGGCAGTAAACACACGTATATTAAGAAGTAGCAAAATCACACGAAACATGGCTCGTTCCTGCGTGGCACGTGTTGGGTCATGATGCATGGAGTTGCGTGATGGATGTTGGTGCGTGAAGGTTGGGCATTGGCGCTAGCTACGGCGAGCCACAGAGGGCCGCGACAGTTTCAGCAGACGGACGTGTCGATGAGTGTCGTGGGGAATCCAGTGCGCCGGGATGTACATGGCCAGCATAGTACATGTGCAGGCTTGACACCGATCTCTGACCCCGTCTGTACCAGGTCGGGCGACTCTTGACTATGGTAAATGACAGCACCCGATCTGAAGACGAAAACGAAGGCTTGCAAGACAGAAACGGCTCATGCTGCGCTTGGCGTGCAGGACAGCCAGCTCAGATCATCTCGTCAGACTCGGGGTCCCCATCCGGGAAGGCCCACAGTTTGAGGCTCGACTCGTCCATAACCTTGTACGCGTGGGGGGTGTGCAGGCGTCCAGACGTAGCAGCCTCGGCGTCCTCGTCACAACTGTCATCAACGGGGCGGTGTTCCCAGCCTCCGGAGCAGGTTGCCACGACGGACCCGGCGGGGTGCAGGGTGGTGGACGACACGGGCGAGGGGTGGGCCTCCCACGACCAGGAGGGATGGGTTTCGGCCTCGGAGAAGCACCCGACGTCTTGCCAGACGAGGACGGCGCCGTGCTGGGTGCCGGCCCAGACCTCGAAGCCGGCTTGGTGGGCGTGGGGATCGGTGGCGGAGGAGGTGGCCTGGAAGACGTCGCAGGTGAGCTTCTGCTGGGTGGTGGCGTGGCGGCCGGTCAGCACGCCGAGGAGCTTGGCGGAGACGCGAATGTCGTAGAGGAGGAGGCTCGGGGCGCGGCGCTCGTTGACGACGAGGTACCGCCCGCAGGGGCTCCAGATCAGCTGGGTGATGCCTCGGCCGGGAGGGCCGGAGGACGGCCCCGGGAGGTCGGGCTGGGCGATTTGCCAGTTTGCGACGGGGCTGTGCGAGCGGTGGAGGTCGTAGAGGCCGAGCCAGCGGGTGCGGGTGCCAGCCGCGAGGAGGGGGCCCGCTCCTGAAGCGTGGGAGGAGGAGGAGGAGGAGGACGACGACGACGACGATGATGATGATGCCGAGGGGGAGGGGGACACGGCGAGGGCGGACACGGTGCCCTTCATGCCCACGCCGTGGCCCTTGGCGAGGTGTCGCCTCGAGGGGATGGTGGGCACGGTGAGGACGGGGGTGTCGGAGCTGCCGTGGCGGGTGACGTCGATGTAGTCTATGCGGTTGGCGGATCCGCAGATGAAGTGCGCGCCGGGGGAGGGCCACACCAGGGCCGAGGGCGTGATGTACTGCTCCGTCTCGGGCCGGATGAGCTTGTACTGGGCGAGGGGCCGGCCGGGGCCGGACGCGGGGGGGAAGGCATGGTACAGATGCAGAGGGTGGTCGCGGCAGCCGACGAGGAAGGTCTGCGACGCGGCCTCGGAGAGGGAGAAGAAGGGCGCGGGGGCGAGCGTCTGCGTCGGCTCGGGGAGCTTCGTGACGGGCGGGGGGGGTAGCGGGGGGGGGCGGCCCGCGTCGGTGTCGGCGCGCGACAGGAGATCAGCCGGCAGGACAAAGGAGGAGATGCTGTTGTCCGAGGAGCTTGCCAGGAGGGTCGTGCCATCGGCGGTCCATTGGGCCGAGGTGTAGAACGGGGGCGGGCGGGCTGTATCTGCGTCGGCGGGAGCCGGAGGCTCCGTGACAGAGTGCTGCTGGGCGAGGAGGTGCATCGTCGGGGGGGAGGAGGAGCGGGCGCGTCACCTTGCCCGTCGTCCGTCGTGGTCGGTGGTGCGTGTGCGGCTGGGAGGATGTTTGCTGGGTGAGGATGCATTGTCTTCTTGTTTCTTGTTTTTTTCTTTTTTTCATCCTGCCGTCTGCAGACCCGCAGAGGCCATGGCGAGCGAGCGACTGGGCACGACGTGTCTGAGGAGAGGAGTAGGGGTAAAGAAGAAGAAAATTACGTGGAGCTCCATCAAGGTACCTACTTAGGTTGCTGCCGGGTCCCGTTGGTTGGGGGCCGTCTGACTACTTGGGTACTTACTTACCTAGCAGATAAGATGGCCAGGGACGGGGAAGAAGCATAACATCCACTTTGCGTGCGTCGAGTCCATTTTTGCGTGACCGTCTCGTCTACCTCTGTTCCGCCACAGTCAGATCCCACATGAATAGGTACCTAGGTACGTAGAAGGCGGCCGAGGAGCTTTAGTCGCTCGCGCCATCTCGCTGCCGATGCTGGGTTGATATACTACGTAGGTACGTACCCAAGGTAGGTAGGTACATTCGAAGTACGTACGTGTACATCAGGCACATCGATGACTAGGTACCAGGTACCCAAGGTCATATCATACTTCCATGACGGGGCCTTGGCGCCATCAGCCAAGAGGAACAGTGGGTCCCCGCGCCTTCCTGTCTTGCTGCCCGCAGACGGCACGTCCTAGGTACAGGCAAACAGACACACGAAGCCTGCATCATGGGGTCCGCTTTAGCCAGAACCCCCCTCAAAGACCAAAACCTCAATCTCCGCCTGTCCCGTCCGCCTTGCCGCCTTGGTGTTTCTCAGCCTCGTTGCCTCCGCCGCCTCTTGTCTCTCCACAAACAAAACACTCTTCGACCACCCCCTCCTCGCCGTCGCCCGCGCCCTCCCGGCCACGCTCCACGGCCAGTTGCCAGCTCTCTCTCCAGGGCCCCCTTTCTCTCCCCACGAGCTCGGCAAACTCGCATCCACGCTAGGAAGACGAGGCAGATTTCAAATTCCTGACCTGCGTCTAGACGTTCAGGCACCACGCACCAGGACGTCTGCCACGGCCGAGCCCATCCTCGCCTTGGGCGACTATGCTGTCGCGCTCCAGGTAGCGACGCCCGTGGCTTGACGTTTTGTTTGCCAAGTAGTGCTCTTTGTCTCACAACAGCGTGCTGGGATCGACGCCCTCACACACACACACACACACACACACACACATATATATATATATTTTCCCCCTGCACTCTCCCTTCCTCTTCCTTGTTTGCAGAGCTATACGATAACGATTGTGGCCTGGCCCGTCCCGCTGCCACCACGAGTCAGTCCTCCGAGACGAATTTATTTCCATTGCTACGACACACCTACTAGCCTGGCTGTCATATCTGGGACAAGCTTTGTCGCTTCTGGGCTGCTCAAACACAAGAAGACTGCCTTTCTCTCGCCATCTCTTGAAGGCACGGTGCCTCCTTGTATCTCTTTCAAGCACGGTGCCTCTTGTATCTCTTTCAAGCACGGTGCCTCTTGTATCTCTTTCAAGCACGGTGCCTCTTGTCAGCAAGTACAGCCGAGTCCGTACGAATCAAAATGGACATGGCCTCGTCCATTCACCATGCTCAATGCGAGCCGCTCAGGTCTCCTCGCTACTTGGAATTGGCCATCTCCATGTACGCCATTGTCAAATCGCCTTGCGTGTGGTCAACCCTCTCCACCGGGGACAATCGTGCTGACATGAGGTTTTGCATAGCTTGATATTGGTTGGCTTGTTGATGTCGTATCTGCCGCAGCATCATCGCATCATCTCCCGAGGGACCGCAGAGGGCATCTCGCCCTATTTCGTGCTGCTTGGCACAACGTCTGCCACCTCGGGTTTTGCCAACATCTTGACGGTGGCCAAGTCGCGAGAGGCCATCGAGTGCTGTAAAGAATTGGAGACGTTTGAGTGCGCCGCGGGATTGCTAGGTGTCGCGCAGTTGGGCGCGCAATGGGTCTGCTTTTCCTTGATGTACGGACAGCGAATTCGTACCGCCCCGTGGTCTCGCTCATTCGGCTAACACGCGCGACCAGACTTGTGCTCTTCCTCATCTTCTTCCGATACCGGGACGCCAACATCCCGTTTGAAGAACTGGCGGGCGAACCGCCCCAGTGGCAGACGGCGGTTGGCGTTGGCGTGGCATGCGTCGTCCACGGGCTGCTTGTCGTCATCCTCACAGGCGTATTCACCATTGCCTTGCCTAGCCATGTCACCGCCTGGGCCAATTTCTTGGGTGTCATGGCGGCGGTGCTTGCAGCGGTGCAGTACTTTCCGCAGATTTGGACAACGTATAAGCTGAAGCACGTGGGGAGCCTCAGCATTCCCATGATGTGTATACAAACGCCCGGCGGCTTCCTGTTTGCCGCCAGCCTCTATGCGCGGCTCGGCCCCGGTGGATGGAGCACATGGGCCATCTATCTCCTCACGGCCCTGATGCAGGGCTGCGTCCTCTTCTTGGCTGTCTATTACGAAGTGCAAGCAAGGCGAGAAGAAGGAGAGTCTCCGAACCAAGCTGGACACGGGACCCACGGCTCGCTGGATTACTCGACCACTCCACGACGCCCGTCCGCACCGAGGACCTACTCGGAAGGCTGGGAACGGGGGCTGCCGGGCCCCTTCACCGGCCACCCGGAACGATATGCCGAGACGGAGGAAGATTTGGATGCTATTCGAGAGCGAGAGGAGAGAGCGATTGCGCGGGAGAACCAGCCGTTGCTGCGCCCGGGGGGGATCGGCAATCCGAGAAAGAATTATCGAACAACCAAGGGTTGATGGAGAAGAAGGGGTTCATTTCGCCGGCCATGGTGCACAGGCAGAGCGGCGGCTCCGTAGCTGGCGTGCTTCTTTTCTTTGTACATTTTTATTTGTTCTCGTCGGTCCTTGGTTACTCTGTCATGACGCACAGGAGGTCAACCGACATGCCCTCGAGGTCATTTTCCAGCACATGCATGTTACATTACAGCGAACGTTGCGAATTGTGCTCATTTTATGCATCGCTGCGGTAGAAGCCCAACATGGGAGCAGTCAGACTATATAATATCCCTCCGGGGGCCCCGCGGCGCTTCGGTCAATGGCTGTGATGCTGGCTATTCTCGACAGCCGGCGTTGACGCTGGGCTCTGACGGTGGCATCAGGAATCGAAAGCCCGGTGTTTCATGTTTCACGTACAGCGGGACGGGTGAGGGAGCACGCACCATGAATGGGGCGCGGGGTCTGTGCGGTCTGGTCTGTGCGGTCTGGTCTGTGCGGCGCCTGCTGTGCGGGAAACACCCGTGTCAATGTAATTGTGTGCGTCATGGCCACTGGGCCAGTCTCGACGCATCGGGATGTGCCGGACCAGACAGCGACGCCACGTGCACCACACCAACCACGCCTGCACTCGACCGACGACGACCTGTCCGCTGTCCGCTGCCCGCTCTGGTCCGTCTTATCGACGACGTGGGCGGTCCCCGGCGGGGCCCCTGGAGGGAAACATACTCTTTTTTTCTTCATCTTGTTCTATCCTTTTTTAGCGCTTTTTTTATCCCCTTGCTATCTACTAGAGGTAGGAGCTTATTATAAGCGGCCCCTGGCAGGGCCTTTGAAGGGAAATATACTCTTTTTCTTCTTTATCTTGTTCTATCCTTTTTTAGCACTTTTTTTATCCTATCAACATCCGCCGGAGGCGGCAGCTCGCTGCAGGCGGCCCCCGGCAGGGCCCCCGGAGGGAAACATACTCTGTTTCTTCTTTATCTTGTTCTATTCTTCTCTAGCGCTTCTTTTTATCCCCTTGACATCCGCCGGAGGCGGCAGCTCGCCGCAGGCGGCCCCCGGCAGGGCCCCCGGAGGGAAACATGCTCTTTTTCTTCTTTTTTCTGTGGGCACACAAGTGACATCGTTTATTGACCACACTTCTGCAGACGATTGTGTACGTTGGGCCTGGGCCTGCGGGGGGCAGCAGGCGGGTGGTTCCGGGGCCGTTGTGGGAGGTGTGTTGAGGGCTGGGGGGGTCATCTCTGGGTGTGGGTGTTTTGCGGCATGCGTTTTTGTTTCCGGGCGGGGTAGGTTTGAGAGGGGGGATGTGGCATTCAAGGGGTTGAGTGAGTACTTGATGTAGATGGATGGGCGGTGGTAGATGGGTCCCTTTCTTTCTTTCTTTCTTTCTTTCTTTCTTTTTATTTCCCTTCTTCTCTGAAGCAGAGTTGATATTTATCACGTGGCTCATATCCAGGCCGGTAGGTTGGCAGTTTATTGCCCGTGTACATGCCGCGTCGGGTATGCAGCTTGCATGTGTATGTGCTGGCCGGCATGTACAGGCGCGCGCGGCATGTGGTTCGGCATCGACCCCGGCAGACTTGTTCACTGGCAGGGGGCAAGGTCCACGGCAACAAGGGCATTCGCCACCTGGCCCTGGGCATCTACGCGGGGGTGATACGATCCCGTTGTCTCGGGGCTGTGTACCGCCAAAGCCCCTGTTGTTGGAGCCGGTGAGCCGGTGGCGAGGCAGGGGACGAGACACGTTTCACGCGTGAGCACGGCTTTTGCCAACACCGGTATGATGCAAGGGTGGCCAAGCGGCCAAGATGTGACATTGTCTTGCTGGTGGTGCGTTTGACCTTCCATGGCAGACATGCTTGTTTTTACACGTCCACCACCTGACGCCAGCCCCTGCCATGCACATGGCCTATCCTGTCAACCACGCTCCCGGTCTGGTGTGATGCAAATGTCTTCCTCCCGGCTCTCCAGCTCCAGCTTGGTCCGAGGATGCCGGATGCGTCTCTCCAAGGATACACGTCTTTGTCGTGGTGGGGACTGGAGCGGTGACGCTGACGAGTCTCGGGTCTGGCGCGGCTGACAAGGGGGGTTTTGCGTACCCGTGCCTAAGGGAGGAGATGAGCCCGGTTTTTTTCATCCCGTGGCGTTGCCTGCGTGCTGTCTTTCTCGTCTCTCTTTCCACAGGAAAAGCCCCCAAGATGCCGTCATTGGGGGGAGAAAGGCCGCCGGGTTGACGACCTGCTCTTGACTGGCTTCTCTCCTTCTTCTCTACTTCTCGCGCCCACTATGCCACGGTACAAGCTAAAACTTCTCTTCTCGGTGCTGGCGATCCCGCTGGGGCATTGGCCTTGTCAAGCTTTTCGAGCCCCTCCGTGGGATTGCCCCTTGTCAACAAGACGGGAAAGCTCAAAAAGACAAAAGATGAGGGTGTGCCACTGGGTGTTCTGAGAAATCGTGCAAGGGTTGACGGCAAGGATTGAGCCGAATGGCAGGTGTGCTCTGCTCGGTATAAGACTGTACGAGCCCTGGCTCTGTCTCATCGTCGACATCGAGCCGCATGGCTAGTCTGGGGAGTCCACAGGAGGACAGGTGGATTTCAGGGCGCCGAGGTTATTGAGAATATCGTCTTAGTCCCGGATATCGTCTGGGTCTGTTTCTGGAATTTTCCTGGCTCGTTCGCTGCGTCAACTTCCGCTGACCTGCCTTGTTCTGTAGCGATGAGTCTTGCTCTCTACTTGTAGAGCAGCCGGGTTCTTGTCGCCTCGTTGGCCTGGTTGAAGAAAAAAACGCCTTCACTCTCCTTCTACGACGACAGCCGACCTATCGAAATTGAGAGGTGGCCATAGGCAGGTAGAAGCTGTTCCAGCGGTGGCGGATCGTCATCCACAAGTCAATATTCAACCATGCTCGACGTCTGGCCTGGTCGTTCTGGCGTCAGTAGTTCCAAGCACACTAAAACACAGCGCAACTTGCTGCTCAATCCCAAGCCTTCTCCCGTGCTCCAGCATTTGTTCCGCCGACGACATGGTCAAGAAGGTTCCAAGACCAGATGTGCCAAGTTCCTCAAATAAGCTATGGGACAACACTTGGGCCGCCCTCACATTCATCCCCGTCTGTCTGAAGAACAACTCCCACGTAGTGTTTCCAATCTGTGTATTCTTGTCCAGCTCCATCAATCGCGGAGCAAATTGTATCATCAGGGACAATATCCATCTTGAAAAGGTCTTGTCTCCGCCGGGTATGAAATGTACGGCAATGCTCCCTTTCAAGGACGAGGCAAAACACACAAACTCTGTGTAAATATCCAATTCGTTTGGTGACAGCTCACTCATTTCATCTCTTGCCCCGGGTGACTCGCGCACCAAAATGGTGAGCCTTTGATACTTCTGGCTGACATCATAGACTCGCTGACGGATGGCCGTCAGCGCTGTTGAACCTGGCAACGGCTTCTGCCTTATTTGCAAAAGAGTGGTCACAATGATGCCATCCTCGACCGTCAGTGGCACATCGGCTTCAGCAGCTTGAAAGGTCGCGCTTTGCTCGACCACGGAACCGTCGTGAAGCCGCTTAGTCCCGGTGCATGTATGGCTACAAAAGTCTCTGTCTACCAAGTGATTGGCTGGCCAAACCTCTTCCAGGTGACGTATTACCGAATGCCCGAGTTGCAGCGAAACCAGACAGTTTGCTGATTCGCTGGGGGGTGATACCTCGGGTGAGACTGCTGGTAGAAGCTTTTTTGGGCAAACTTTCATCTCAGGATCCAGCCGCTCTCCCGTCTTGGCAACCGTGATACCTTCGATTCGTTCTGTTTTCGACCGTGGAGAAGAACCCTTGGACGGCATCGCAGACCCAGACTTGGCATGTTTCAAGCGCTTGCTGGCACCTGTCATGGCCATAAACTGGGATAGCAAGTGACTTGTTCCAAAATGCTCTCCCTCCAGGCCTGGTCGAGGTGGATCATCTCCATGCTTCCTTTTGAGATGATCCGTCCAGTCTTGTCCCGAAATAGAGGTACATTCCCTTTCTCGGTCTTTTTCAGAGTCTCTGTCGTCTCCAGGACGCAAAGGTGCAGAGCACTGCTCAAAGGTACTGGAAAGGTTTGTGCCATCTTGTGCTGCCGTTTCGTCCTCGGGAATGCTGCGCGATTCTGATACTTGATTGATCCCTTCATCCACAGGGACCACACCTTCAGCCATGTCCCAATCATCGGCATCGGCATGGTTGCCACTTTGTGGTATATCGCACATCATCTGCATCTCATCATGGCTGTCCGAGCTAGGCAACGGCAGAGTCATTACCTGAGCCAGCCCAGGCAGGCATGGCCTAGAGTCTTCAACTTGACACGGATGCGCGGCTTGCCTCATCATCTTGTTCTGATTCTCATTTTCAAGGCGATACGTCGTTGACTCGGTTGATTCAATCCTCTGTACAGTTGGGCTGTTGCTTTCCGAGGTCAGGTCCACGACCGAAATGACTGATGCTGACCCGGGACTTCCTTCACAGCCGATATCTGACGGCACATCCTGAAATGGGAGGAGGAACAGGTCCTCGTGTAGCTTATATCGTGAGTCTTGTGCTAATTTTAGGAGCTCAGAGTTGACTTACACGTCCAAGTGGCTGTTTCAGGATATTTTGAAGGCTCTCGTCTGCCATGTCAGCTTCTGCCAGTAGTTGAGCCAACTTTGCGTCGGCGGGGCTGCGTGAGTTCTTTTCATTTTCAAGCTCATGCAGTATTAACCGGTCCAGCTTTTCAGCTGCCGGGGGAAACCTCAGCCCCTCATCCTTCTTGTCATCAAAGCTAAAGATTGGTAACCACGCTCGGACAAGGTCAGTGTCCCTCCAAGACCGGACCGCCTCCTTGTATTCTGCCATGTCAAGCTCGACATCAAATCCATCCATCAGTTCTGTTGGCACAGCCAGATTGTCATACACGGCATTCCATCTGGGCAGTACTTGGGGGAGCTCCTCGACCGCTCTGCATTGCCGCTCCAGCTTTTTCAAAAGTGAGCCTTGCTGGTCCTCGCCTTCTTGGGGATCAAAGTGGGAGCTGCCCAATGAGCGGGAGTAACGATGGCATTCGTCCACCAACAAGTCCTTTTGGGGAGAAAAGGCGGTGGCCTTCAACGACTGTAGGTGAGCGTGTGGGTGGAAAGAAGGACCTCGGTGGTCGGTGAAACAACCCTCGTGACGGGCATACCCCCAGGCTGTCTCGTGTTCGGCCATTCGCGTGTGTAAGAATTTACATCATCAGAGGCAAACTAAAATCGCGCCGTTGAATCATCCTCGCGGTATGGTATGGCCTTTTTTCCCCCCTTGCTCCAAGAACCAGGGCAGATATATTTTGTCTAGCCTGGGTAAGAAGAGCTCGTTGGACATGAAGGACGTTGGCATCTTGAAGAGATTTCAAGCCGAGGAAGGACCAGTCGACGCTTGCTCTTTCTCTGTGCTCCAAGTCTCCCGACTCCCGGGTAGTTGTTTCTGCCACCTTCCTTCCGCAGCTTCCCCGTCGCTGCGACACCAGCAGCCAGCAGTGCCAGCAGCCAGCAGTGCCAGCAGCCAGCAGTGCCAGCACCCCACCCAGGTTGCCCGATCTGGCGGAATCTGACGGCCCCACAACAGCTGGAGTTTCCAACGGATTGACTGAAAAGTTGTTCACCATCTGCAGATGGGACTTTTCGAATCCCCATCGCCAGTGACGCCAACAACTGATGGAGCTCTTCAAATAGCTCTGCGTGGGAGATTGTCCAATCTTTCTCCCGACGGCCCCCGCACACCAGCTCCAACATGTCGTACATTGCACCGGTGCATCGTCCAACCAGTATCCGACATGCTCTGCGCATCAGATTTCTATCCCCGAACGTCGAGGACCTGGTCGTTGCGTGAGTGTCTGAGTCGCCGCGGCCCTCTTGTCCTTCAATGTATCATGAACCTCACCAGCTGACCTTTGTTGTGCAAAAATGATCCAGAAAGGCAAATCGGCTAGAAATATGGCGCATTACCGACGAGGGCATGTCTTGCCTGCATGCCAAGCTCATCTATGGGACTATTTCTATGCTTCAGCGTCTTCAACCCAAAGATTCCAACACCGACTTACTCTTCATTGGTACCGATCGTCAGCAATACTTCAACCTCGCCTGGAACCCCGAGACCAATCAACTAGACACAGTCGAGGAAACCATTGAGGATGTCTCGGAGCAATACATGAGACACTCTCAGAGCCAGAACAAGTGCTTGGTTGATCCGACTGGCAAGTACATGGCGATGCATTTATGGGAAGGCGTCCTCAACGTGTTTCGGTTGCCTACTCGTAAAGGCAACACGACCAAGTTGGTGGCCTTGGACCAAGTGCGCTTAACCGAGCTGTGGATGAAAGCGAGCACCTTCCTACACAGCAGAACTGGCCATCCTCGAATCGCCTTTCTTTACAAGACCCAACTGGACGAAGAGGAAGCTCGGGTTGCAGTCTATAGGCTCACCGTGGACGACAGGGGCGGAGACGTGGCGAAATTCGACCCCCACAAAGAGAGGGAGCTTGATCAGGTCATTCCTGATCCATATGCTTCCATGCTTATCCCGGTACCATTAAAAGAAGAAAAGCGATATCATGTCCGTAATAGCGAAGGCGCCAAGGCACACTTGGGGGGCTTGCTGGTGGTTGGAGAGACCCTGTTGACGTATTTCGACAGTCTCACCTATTCAAGTGTGTCGTCCACCCTCCAAGACCCCAAGATATACGTCGCATGGGCAGAGTACGATGGCACCCACTACTTTCTTGCTGACGATTACGGCCGACTGGACATCCTCACAATCGAAACTGCCGCGGAAGCGACGGGGGACGTAGTCACCGCCATGACCGTGTCACCAATCAAGTTTCGCGATTCAACACAGGCCACCTCACGCGCTTCGTCGCTGGTGTACATGGGCAACAACAGGCTCTTTCTGGCATCTCATCACGGAGACTCGCAACTGCTTCATGTTGATCCCTCAACACATAGCATGTCGCTGCTGAAGAGCTTATCCAACAATGCACCAATCCTGGACTTTGCCATCATGGACATGGGCAACCGGCAAGGCGACACGCAGAGCGGAAATGCCTTTTCGTCAGGACAGAGCAGGATAGTGGCCGGTTGTGGTGCATATCATGACGGGAGTTTGCGGAGTATTCGAAGTGGCGTAGGACTTGAAGACGAAGGGATTCTCGATGACATACAAGACACCAATGGCCTATTTACATTGAAGTCTCATGGTGCAAGCCATGCAGACACATTAGTTGTCTCGTCAGTAGGAGACACTCGTGTTTTCCGATTTGACTCTGATGGTGGCATTGAAGAGATCTATGAGTTTCAGGGCCTCGCTTTTGGCAAGGAGACTTTGCTGGCTGCCAATCTACCTGGCGGTTGCTTGCTTCAGATCACGCCGCAATCTGTCGTTTTGCTTGATGCGGAAAGTGGAGTGGCGGTGAATACCTGGGACTGTCCTGACGGAAGAGTCATCACCGCGGCCTCGGCGAACTCAAAATGGGTCTTGCTGTCTATCGACGGGTTAATGCTTGTGTCGTTGGATGTTCAAAATCAGTTGACAGCCAATCTTTGTGAATCAAACCCCGACTCAACAACGGAGCAGCTGGAGCAGATCTCTTGTCTCCACGCGGCCAGAGATTTTCCAGAAGTAGGCATCATTGGCTGGTGGGCATCTGGTGTTATTTCCGTTGTGGACCTGGCGACATTACGACCGCTGCATGGTGAATCACTCAGGAAGACGGAAGAAAGTGCACCTGTGCCTCGAGACATTGCTCTTGTTCAACTCCATCCAGCTGACGTCTCCGGGCCGACTCTTCTTGTGGCTCTCGAGGACGGCAATCTAGTTACTTTCAACGTGTCACCTGCGGGGTACAATCTATCCGCACGTAAGAATGTCACTCTTGGTAGCAGTCCTGCCCGATTACATGTACTGCCTCAGAATGATGGCACCAGCAACGTCTTTGTCGCGACGGAACACGCCAGTTTAATTCACAGTGCTGAAGGCAGAGTCGTCTATTCGGCGACCACGGCAGACGACGCAACATATGTTGCGCCCTTTGACTCTCAGGCCTTCCCGAATTCCATTGTAATTTCTACCGACAGTCATGTTCGAATATCTCATGTTGATAAAGAAAGACTGACTCACGTCAAAACGCTCACAGTGAGAGAGACAGTTCGACGGGTGGCGTACTCTCCGTCTCTCAAAGCCTTTGGGCTCGGCTGTATCAAGAAGGAGCTCGTTCACAACGAAGAAGTCATTACAAGCTCATTTAGACTCGTTGACGAAATCCTCTTGCAAGAACTGGGAAAGCCCTTTATTCTCAACGGTTCCACATCGCTGGAGTTGGTTGAAGCAGTGATTCGCGCAGAACTACTTGATAGCACGGGTAACTGGGCTGAACGTTTCATAGTCGGAACCAGCTTCATCACGGATGAAGACGCGGAAGAAAACGATACTCGTGGCCGCATTCTTGTGCTCGGTGTCGACGAGGACCGGCACGCGTACCAGATTCTCTCGCATAACCTCAAAGGCGCGTGCCGATGCCTTGGGGTTCTGGGAGAGCACATTGTGGCAGGACTGTCGAAAACCGTCGTGGTTTACAATTACCTGGAAGAGACGATTGCTTCTGGCTCATTGCAAAAGGCGGCCGCCTATCGTCCAGGTTCTTTCCCCGTGGACCTGGATATTTCCGGTCATACGATTGGAGTGGTCGATTTGATGCAGTCTTTAACTTTACTGGAATTCTTCCCGCCGAAAGATGGGGCTAGCGCTCGACTGGAGGAAAAGGCACGGCACAACCAACCAGGTTGGGCAACATCGGTATGCCACTTGGATGGCGAAAGATGGTTGGAGGCTGATGGCCAAGGAAACATAATCGTACTGGAACGTGGCGAGGCCGCGCCCACAGATCATGACCGCAGCCGGCTGTCCGTCACGAGCGAAATGAACATTGGCGAGCAAATCAACCGAATCAGAAGGTTGCACGTCGCATCCAGCGAGAACGCCATAGTATCACCCAAGGCGTTCCTCGGATCGGTAAGTCCAAAGCCCAGATGTCGCATTCTAGAACCGCTGACGACCTTGTGTACAGGTAGAAGGCACGCTGTATCTGTACGGAGATGTCGCTTCCCAGTATCAAGATCTCCTTCTGAACTTCCAAACGAGGCTACAACATTATATTCATGCTTCGGGTAATATCAGCTTTGAACTGTGGCGCGCCTTCAGGAACGAAAGTCGAGGTGCAGAGGGTCCATTCCGATTCATAGACGGCGAGATGATTGAACGATTTCTTGATTTAGACCAAGGCAAACAAGAGCTCGTATGTGGAGGACTTGGACCTAGTGTGGAGGACATGAGAAATATCATTGAGGAGTTGAGGAGGATGCACTAGAAAGGGCGGCAACTATATAAGCATTGGATGGGTCGCTCTACTTTTTGTGGGAGCAAGAGTGAACAGAAACTGTTGGGCGTTGACAAGGTTCATGGTGTAGCACAAAATATGAAAACAATCATGTATTCCACATGCAGACAAGGTGCAAGTTGTTGTTGTTGCATGTCATTGAAGACGTGACTAATCAATGTTGGAAGCTCCCGGGGCCTGCCGATATTGCCATATTGGGCGCAAGGAGCAAGTTGGCTCACCCAATCAGCAGCCGCCAATTTCCGAGCTTGCAATTCTGGTTGGTAGCCTCAGGCAGCCCTTTTCTTTGCATCCAAATCCTTCGGCAACCCAAACATGGTCACAGCCGAATTGATTTTCAAAGACGAAAAACGACCTCACACCCCACAGCAACCTCCGGTCTGTTTGCCACGCACTCGGGCACCGGCTCTCCTCCCTCGACGATGGCATCCCTCACCTCCGCATCCAGGTTATGCCTGCGCTCGGCTGCCAAGCCCATCGCCCCGGCGGTGCGCGCCATCAGCAGCACCGCTGTGCGATCGGACAGCGCGGCGTCGACCTACCAGAGTCCGTTCAAGATGGGATCCGACAAGGGGAGCTCGATTCCCGACTTTTCAAAGTATATGAATAGCAAGGGGGAGGGGAAGAACAAGGTTTTTTCGTACTTTATGGTTGGGACTGTGGGGGCGTTGTCGGCTGCGGGCGCGAAGAGCACTGTTCAGGGTATGTCGGCGGGAGAGGCGGGAGAAGGAGGCCTGTTTTGATTTCTTTGTTTCCTGTCCTTTTTTTTTTCTTTTCTTTTCTCTTTTCTCTTTTCTTTTCTTTTTTCTTTCTTTTTTCTTTTTTCCTTTTTTCCTTTTTTCCTCTTTTTTTTCCCCGCTCGCCAATTGAGGCATGTATGAGTGTGGAATAGGTTCTCAGTTACGGGGGGGGGGGGGAATTGTTTCAAAATCGATGACGATGATGCTGATGACGTGCTTTTTTTTTCCAGAGTTTCTCGTCAACATGTCTGCTTCGGCTGATGTTTTGGCCATGGCCAAGGTCGAGGTTGACCTGAATGCCATTCCCGAGGGCAAGAATGTGAGTTGAAAAGCCAAACTATATTTCAAACTCCCACCTGAGAGCAGTGGTGGATGCTGGACCAGGACGTTGTTCTACTGACGCGTATTATCCCAGGTCATCATCAAGTGGCGCGGCAAGCCCGTCTTCATCCGACACCGAACGCAGGACGAGATTGACGCCGCCAACAAGGTCAATGTTTCTAGCCTGCGGGATCCGCAGTCTGATGAGGAGCGTGTCAAGAAGCCCGAGTGGTTGGTCATGTTGGGTAAGACCACCCACGTCCCCCCCCCCGCTTTCATGTTGCCTATTTTTCTTTTTTTTTTTTTTTTTTTTTTTTTTTTTGGTATACGT
>AFQZ01000338.1:0-46671 GCA_000222935.2 Aciculosporium take MAFF-241224
CTAAAGACTAGAAGAGTAGGAATAAGACTATTTAGACCGGCAGAGTTATTAACTGCTTTAACAGCCATTTAAAGTATCTGCTTTTTCAAGAGAAGACTGTTAGCTTCAGTCTTAATAATATCATATGCTTTACGAAGAGGGGCATAATATCGCTTAAGTTTTCCGATGCTGTTGTAAGCCTTAACGGGGACTTTGTTAATATTAATTGATAATAGTTAAGCTAAATGCCTAAATTCGCTAAAAGCAAAGTTTCTTCTGGCATTATAGACTATCCAGTCTGGGGGTCTAAGATATGTGTCAATCCAGCACTCTTTGAGGGTATTCTAGATATCTTAAGCTTTCTGTTGTTAAGGTGTAAGAAAGCAGGCAGCTTAAAATAATGTTGCTAAATTTATAATATGTAGGACCGGCTTCTCATTAATTTGCATAATATTAATAAGGACCTTGTAGTTAAATTTAATATTGTCTTTAAGAGTGAATTTAAATCTACTCAGAGCTTTCGCGTTTATCTGGCATTAATAGCAAGCATGCGTAATTTTCCCTATGTCAGCCTTATTGAATTCTTCACTAGCCCTAGTAAGAAGGTTATTCAATTAGTCGATTAACAGATGACTAAATCAGCGATAAAGTTAACGGATTTTGGCTTTAAAAAGCATAAAGATGGCAGGTTCTTAAGAACTGGCTGTCTACTAAGGATATCCCTATTTCCTAATAATGGGTACCTTTTTGTCTCCTTAGATTAGAAGATTCTTAAGATTGTTAAGTTTAACACCTATTCTATCCATGTCTGTAATAGAATATAAAAACGGTATAGCACTATTAAGCACATAAAAAGGTATTATGCTAAAAATCGTCAGAAGCTTCAAAATACCAGTTGAAGTTGCAGTACCGGCTCCAAAGGTGATAGTCCTTTGGTTAGAGGAATGCTCAATTGTAAGGTTCTTTATAATTTTCATCAGAGCGTTAACTTGGCCTTAGCCAGCAGTTGAAATTCCTAATGCTCCTGTATCCGGGAGTATACCATGAAATATATCCGCTGTATATCTTGTATCCATAAGATACACGTGTTATTAAGGTTGTTCATTAGTATTATGGTCATAGGGGTCTTTAAGAAATAAGGCATGTTTAAAAGCATTATCCTGCAAGAAGTTCATAGTTAATTAGGAAAAGAGTGGGGGATTTGGTGCTTGCATAAAGAATACTATAAAGGAGAGAGTATTATGAGCCTCTTTATTGTCTGGTTCCTCTTTTTTATTAGTAGTAAGGAAAGCGGCATTCTAAGCGGCTTTTTTGTGTTCGTCCTTACTGCTATCATTAGTAGCAGTAAGTTAGGCCATTTCGCCTTTGTAAGCCTATAGGAATGCATAGTATTAGCGTTTAGAGGGTGGTTTTTGGTGTTTTCTGTTATTTTACTAAGTTACTTTTGCTTTCTTCTGCTTAGAGGCAGGATGGTTAGTTAACCAGCATTCTTCTTTATAGCAAACAAAGCATTTCTTTAAGCTCGCTCTGGCTTAAGGTTTTTTACAATATATAGCTTGTGAATAGCATTAGTCTGTGAACATTACTATGTTGGTGTTTTAGTCTGTAGACCGGGCAATAAGGGCAGTTGAATTGTTATTAGTAGTTATTAGTAACTAACTTATAGAGGTTGGTGGTATGTCCATTGCTAAGAGGCAATTTTAAAGATCACTAACAAATCCTTTAAAGGTTGGCATATTCCTAAATTTAGTATTATAGAAATTGTTGTTATTTTCTATTGCTCATTATACTTAATAAAGAAGAATTATATCTTGTTTAAGAGGGTTATAAAGGCCATTAAATATCTTTATAAGTCAGTTAAGAAGAATTTCTAAGCATTTTAACTTATTCTTTATTAAATGTTCTATAATAATATAGCGAAGGCATAGATCAGCAAATTATGTTTTATAGAAGCTCTTATTCTCAGGTGTTTCAAAGTGATTTCTAATGTTCCGAGTTATCTCCTTAAATGGGATTATCTTTGCTCTAAAGTATTTAAGGAAGTATATATAGGCTTTACCTTAAAGCATAATAAGAAAGGCTTTTAGGTAAAGTAAGAGGGAAACTCCTGCTTAAGAACATTTCTCTTTAAAATATAATAACTTCTTGTTAATAAAGTCATACACTTCTCCAGAATATTATTCTTTTTTCTAGTAAAGTCTCTTAAGAGTATTAAGGGCTTTTCAATTACTGTCAGAAAGTATTCCAGTCGGGGCTTGTGGTTCTGGTTAAGGGTCTGCGGTTGAATGAAAATCTTCATTATGATAGGAATCCTTATCATTAGAAAGTTCTAGTTGTTAAGCTTCTTTTCCTTTCCTAGTTGCTTTTTCTAGTAAAGGCTTGTATTCCGTGTTGGGGTTAATATTTAAGATATTAACAAGATCTTTAGAGACGTTTGATCTCGATCCTCTGGCTGTTTTAACACCATTGTCATTAAGGTAATTACAAAGGGTATACTTAAGGTTATTATTAATTTTGTTAAAAGTATCCTTAGTCCAGTTTTTGTAATCTTATTAGAAGTTAATAAGGAGATCACAACCTTTTCCTTTATTAAGAATATAATAGTGGAGTGTATAGGCAATACGGTCATTGATATCTTGTTCGGTAGCTGTATTAACATTAATATTATTAACTAACCTGGTCTAATTTATAGATATAATTAGACAGTGCTTGTAAAGTTTTTAAGGTAGGGAACTCTTTAGAAGTTCTTTTCTATAGACGTCTTTCTAGAGTTGTTTATTAAAGTCTTTTATTTTTCCTTAGCTTAATGACATTTTTAGTGTTTTAGGCTTTGTGTTTAGTACTAATTAAAGCAGTTAGCGTTAGTTAATTCTCCGTGAATAACAGTGAAGATCTGGTTTTAATTGTAGATAAGTAATAATTAACAATAAGGGAGAAGATCTACAAGAGTTAAGTCTTCTTATAATTATAAATAATTTAACAGTTAATGATCAAAGAAATAATCCTTCGGTTAGCATAACGTTGGAATTTCTTATAGTTACATAAAGTAAAAGCGTTTAGACGAGTCTCTTCTAGGTGTAACCTAATAAATCTGTGGTTATTAGCAACCACTAATCAGTGTTGGGAACGCTCAGGTTACAGGTATGCTGCAGCACAACCGTAGGGGGGGGGTTTAATAATCAATTCATCTATATCTCTAAAAGAGGGGAAGAAGCAGGCTACAATGCGGAGGTATAGTGTTGTGGCCACGGTACGGCCCCAGGTCACATGACCTGTGATTCAGCTAATCAGGGTGCGTGCATTCTGTATGCAACCTACAATTCCTGGTTAATGCGGCATATCCCTTCCATTATCCATACGAGCGATTCCGACAATAATAATATTAAAACCTCTTTTAACCTACTTTATATAGTTTTAAACTAAGCTTAATATTTTCCCTCTATAAAAAGATATAAGTCTTTATAATAAGCAGGATTTCTATAATATTAACTAACTACTAGTTAAGGAGATGCTCTACTAAATCCTTAGGTAATAATATTAGCACCCTAATAAGGTTTTTCCCCTAGCGATATATAAACCTTTAGTCTACTAAATATTAAATAAAAAGGCGCTCTACTAAATCCTTAAGTAATAATATTAGTATTTTAATAAGGTTTTCTGTTAAGGGACGTGTAAAACTATACCCTATTAATAATAAAATACTAGTAATAAGGATAAGACTTTAAGGAGTATAAAGATTATAAATAGAGAGAGATATATTATACTAGCACTTAATAATACTAATACTCTTAAATACTACTATATTTACTTATATAATAAGGTAATAAGTATATAAAAGAACCTTCTAGAAATAGTAATATAGGATAACATATAAATCAACTCCTAACTTTCATATAATAAGAAAGTAAATATAGCTATAAAGTAGATAATTATAGTAATAAAGCAAGTAGTTATAAAGATAGTTACTGCTATACTAAAGAGCCTTATAATAACTAGCTAAGCTAGACACTAAAATACTAGGAATATAATACCTTCTAACTAAGATATAACCTAGAATAAGATTTTAAGCCTAAAAGGGCACTTAAAGAAAAAGGGTTAGTAAGTTTAACCTAGAAGATCTAAGATATTAGACTTTTAAACCTAAAACCAGATATAGTAAATATAGGTAATAAATTTATTTCTTATAAAGGAAAAACTACTATCTTTTTAAATCCTAAGCTTTAGATTTAAGTAGTAAAAAAATACCTATTTAAAGCACTACTAAACTAAAATGAAGTATTACTTTATAATATCTAGTAATTATTTTAAGGAAAAGTAATAACTTAGTACTAATAATACTTAAACAAATTTTAAAAAAAATAGATTTTTACTAGTATTAATAGTGTTATTAAGGTATTATAAGAAGAATTCTATATAAGGATAGAAAATATAGTAATAAAGCTTAAGCAGGCTAAATATACTTAAGAAAATATTATAAATAGTATTTTTATTTAGGACTTTATAGCTTAAATCTTTTAGTATACTAAAGTAAATAAAAAGATAATAAATCTATAGCTTTTAGTATACTTTAGAATAAAATTATATTCTAAGCTAAAGAAGCTATGCCTAGATTTAACTAAGGGTATAAAGCATAATAAATACCTTAATATAATAAACAGAAAACACTGTAATTTATGTTAAGAAATAAAGAAGTAATAAAAGTTCTATTACTAGGAAAAAACTAAAAAAATAATAAAAGCTTACCTTTATAATAATAAATCCTTAGACTTAAATAAATCTAAGGTTAAAAAAGTAAAGGCTTACTAGAATTACTATTATAAGAACTATAACTAAAGGAGAGAAAACTATTTCTAATAAAATAACTTTTAATAATAATATACCTATTATATATATATTAAAGAAAGATTAAGTAGCTTAAGAGATTTTAATTAAAAAGACTAAAGAAGGCTACTAGTTCTATACTAGGAATAGGTTTATTAGAATAAACTATAATAGAACTAAAATTAACCTTAAAGGTCCTAGTAATATAATAATAATAAACTATACTAACTAGAAGTTAAAAAAGAGAAACCTATAAAGAAGGAAGTAGACTCTTAAACTAAGAAAGGCAATGCTTATAGCTAAGAAAATAAATCTTAAGGAGATAATAAAAAAAAGAGATTCTTAGAAAAAGAAGATTAAAAAGGGAATTAATCTAGAGAGTAATAAAACCCTTACTAAGGGGATTAATTCTGCTTAAGACAATTTAGGTAATAAAAGCGTCCGAACTAAAAACCCTATAAAGTTATAATTCTAGATAATAATCCTAATACTAGAAAATAGAAGTAGCATCTAGTAGACTCTAAATATTATTTAGCTAAAGAAGGAAGTTTATTAAAAGATAATAAATATAATAAGTCTAACTTTATAAATATATACTTTACTATAAAAGGTAGTAAAACACACCTAATATTTAACTATAACTCTAATAAATGGAGGTTAAATCTAATTTTATTAGCGCTTTTTATATAGTAAAGGAAATAGACTTAAACTAGGAAAATCATACCTTATTAACTATAAAGACTAGTAAAATAAAGGCTTTTAATAAAAGAAGACAGGAAAAGCCTAAGAAAGAAAAGAAAATTATTAAAGCTTTTATAACTAGAGTTAATATTATATAAAACACTATAACTTAGAGTTTAAATAAGCTAATTTTAATAGGAGGTTTATAAGAAAACTAGGTAATTAAGGTAGTATCTAGACTATAGAAGATTAATATTAAGGGAAGAAAGTAGATAAATACCTTCTTTAAAATACTGATTTAATTTTATAATAAGGGACCTAATTATATAATCTATATAAATACTGGAATATTATTAATTCTAGCTAATAAATAGTGGCTTTAGTAACATAGGATAAATATAAAGTAGGAGAAGTAAGACCTAAAACTAGTAATAGGAGTAGCTTTAGCCTTTATTATTATAAAAAGAGCTACTTTTAACTTTTATATTCTAGGAATTATAAGAGGAAAAAATATCTAAGGCTACTTTATAGTAACTATAGATATTATGCTAAATTTAGGACTAAAATTATTAATTAGTATACGTTTTCTCTATAGCTTTGTAGTAAAAATTAACTTTATTAATTTAAGGTTAGTTTTTAGGTTAGTATATAATATAATAGTACTAGGATAAATGTTTTAAGATGCTTATTATATGCTAGCTTAATAGGTAATAGCAGTATATAATATTATAATTCTACTAAACTTAATATATTAAGTACTAGTAATATAAAAGGATCTCCCTAGTAAAGAGAAAACTAGTATTTACTATATTATATTATTTAATTCTATCTTTTTAAATAACATTCTTAACTAGGAAAATAAGAAAAGAATACTAGTAGTAAATAACTCTAATAGGGCTATATAGATTAAGTAGAATAGTAAAGTAGGTTAACTTAAGGTAGCTATAAGCCTTAATTTAAATTTTACTATTCTAGACATCTACTAGTATATAGTATTTTTTAGTGAAGATATTAAGATAGAAAAGATAAAAGAGAGTCCAAAAAAAATTAATAATAACCTAGATCCTAAAGTTATTAATAAAGGTATTTTATTATATAAAGTATCTGATGGTTTCACAGGGTGCGATTGCTGTAGCAATAACGTGGGGGGGGGGTAACAAAGGTCTGATTTCTATATAGTTATTATTATTAAAAGGGAAAAGAGGAGGACGATGCAGAAGTGTGGTGTTATAGCTATAGTACTGCCCTAGGTTATATAACATAGTAATCCAGCTAATTAGGGCACGTGTATTGTGTATATAACCTATAATTCCCGGTTACTATTGTATATCCCTTCCATTCTTAAGACAAGCAATTCTAATACTTATAAACTCTCTCTTTATTAAAAAAGAGGAATTGCTCTAAAACACAAAAAAAAATCCGTAAAAATCAATAAATAAGCAAAAATTAATAACATTGCAATACATAAGAAATATTACCTAAATAAATAACTTTTTCCTAGTCTAGAGCATCCTTAAAGTCCCTTAATTAATTGTATTCGGATTTATTAAATTTGAACTCTTTATTGCGCGCTTAAGCAGCTTTGGCTTTAATGCTTAATACCGGTCTCTTTACCTAACCTTTTACTTAAATCTAAGCCTTATTCTTAGTCACAAAGGTCTTAAGGCTTTTATTTAGGGAAGCCTTTATTATTGTGTTAGTAAGGTTATTATAGCCATTTATCTATTGGATTTCTATGATTTCCCTTTGCTTATATAACTGTTATAGCACTATAATGTTAATTATAAGCTTTTTCTCCTTTATAGTGCCTAACTTAATAATATACTTATATAATAAAAAAGAGTTAGTATATATTATAATTAGGATGTTTAGCTTATTTAATTAATTAGTAATAATCCTTAAAGTTATACTTATTACGTAAGCAATATTGACTCCTTAGACTATTCTATATAGCTCTAATACTAAGTCGCTTCTCGTAACTCTTTTAGATTTCGTAGAGCTGTAGGTCACGATGTTGCCTATAAGCGTAAATTCAGAGGCATTAACGTTCTTTTTCTTAATGCTAAGAATGATTATATAGCTGAGTTATAAGCTAAGGTCTTTGTTATTAGCAACGGAGCTATTAATAAAAACATAAAGGGAGGCATTTTTTAGTAAGAGAGGCATATAGCAAAGTCTATAAGTCTAATTATTAATTTGCCACTTAAGCCTCTTATTAAGCTTCATTATATTATTAGGTTCTGGTTATTAACTTTAGGTAGTAAGAGAAAGATTATAAGAGGCTTTAGGTTAGTAGATAAGAGTAATATATGCACCTTAAGCCCTCTACTTAACATATTAAGCTTAATTATCCTAGTTGACTTCTGATAACTTCTTTTCTTATGCCTTTTATTATAGGAAAAAGGTGTTATTATTAGCTTTGCTTAAAATGCAACTATTAAACATTAATGGTATTAATTTCTTTAGGCATTGCTTTGGCTTTGCAAGAAATCCGGCATTTTTTAACTTAACTTCTTCATAATTAAAGAATTTAGTATTACTAAGGCCTAACGTGTTATTAGTCTGCATTTTAATAAGTTTAAAATAAGAGCTTTCCTTTAAAGAAATAAGTAGACATAGGTCGTAGGTAGAAGTAATTATCTGGAGTTTTTAGCAATAATGATTAAAATACATTAACTACTAATACGTGCCTGCTTTCGCGATTCTGTAAAGCGGCTTTATTATAACTATAATAACATCTAGCGGGTAGAGGTGTGTAATCTATACTAGAAGCTTTATAAGAATTATATGATTAAGCTTTATCTGTAACTATATGTATGCTTAGGTAATATCCCTTAACTAAGCCATAATGCCTTCTCTTTTTAATAATGGAGCAAGAGTAATAATAAGCCTCTGGCTAGCTTTTTAAATTATTAGGGACTGTGTAAGAATAACCTCTTTCCTATAGTTACTATGGCCTTAAATAATATATTATGATTTTTTATATAGGGAATTAGTTACTTTGCCCTTAACCTTATATACTATTTATAAACTAAAGAGTCTCTTGCTTCCATGCTTTGAAGGGTTAAATTAAACAAATTTAAATACATTTCTCACCAGTAGGGCGTTAATCTCAGCCTTATTAGAAAGTTTAAATGGTTCTCCAGGCATAGTTATCTTTCCTTATATATAAAGGTTAATTATAAGTTAAAAATCTGCCTTTTCTTTCTCTATAAGGAAAGCTTCTAGTCGAGGGTATTTCCGAGGTCTTTTACGGCCTCTTTGTATTAGATTTATAGGGTTATTAGGGGGAGTCTTGTAAACAATTTCGTTAGGGGGAGTCTTATAAATAATTTCGTTAATCTCGGTGTTTTCCTGGTCTGGGTTGTTTAGGCATAGGCCTTGCCCTTTTTAGGAAGTTAAAGCTATTTTTATAGCTTCCTTATTTTAAGCTTATTTATCCTTATAAGAAGGCTCTGCTTCTGGTAAAGTAATGTATGGCTTAATAACTGTAGATTAAAACTTTATAAGGCTATAAGGCATCTTAATAATATAAGTCTTTCCTTTTATTAAAAGAAGCTTATATAGGCTAGTTTATTTACCTTTTTTATAATAAACTTATATATTAGAGTTTAAGGGGAGATTATATGTTAGCAGGGTTATTAGGCTATTTTAAGTGTTAAGGGCATTATTAACTTAATGCCTTATAAGGCTATGCCTTGCTTTATCTATTACTTTTTAAAGCATCTTAGCTCTCTAAGTGACTATAAGGCTTAGGGGAGAATTATTTATTATCCTTAAATATATTCTAAAGACTAAGAGGGTTAGGATAAGGCTATTTAGGCCGGCGGAGTTATTAACTGCTTTAATAGCTATTTAAAGTATCTGCTCTTTTAAGAGAAGACTATAAGCTTTAGTCTTAATAATATTATATGTTCTTTAAAGAGGGGCGTAATATTGCTTAAGTTTTCCGATGCTATTGTGTGCTTTAACGGAAACTTTGTTAATATTAATTAACAATAGTCAAGCTAAATGCCTAAATTTACTAAAAGCAAAGTTTCTTTTAGCATTATAAACTATATAGTTTAGGGGACTAAGATATATATTAATTTAATATTCCTTAAGGGCGTTCTAGATATTTTAAGCTTTTTATTATTAGGGTCTAAGAAAGCAAGCAGCTTAAAATAAAGTTATCAAGTTAATAACATAAAGGACAGGCTTTTTATTAATTTATATAATGTTAATAAGGACCTTATAATTAAATTTAAGATTGTCTTTAAGGGTAAACTTAAATCTACTAGGAGCCTTAGCGTTCATCTAATATTAGTAGCAGGCGTGCGTGATCCTTTCTATATCACCTCTGTTGAAATCTTTACTAGCCTTGGTAAGAAGGTTGTGTAGTTAGTTGATTAAAGGGTGGCTAAATTAATAATAAAGTTAGTAAATTTCTGCTTTTAAGAGCATAAAGACAGCAGGTTCTTAGGAACTAATTATCTACTAAGGATATCCTTATTTTCTAATAATAGGTACTTTCTTTTTTCCTTAGATAAGAAGGTTCTTAAGATTATTAAGCTTAACACCTATTTTATCTATATTTATAATAGAATATAGGAAAGGCATAGCACTATTAAAAACATAAAAAGAAATTATACTAAAGATTATAAGAAGCTTTAAAATGCTATTTAAGGTTATACTTCTAGTACTAAAGTTAATAGTTCTCTAGTTAGAAGAAGGCTTAATTATAAGGTCTGTCATAAGGCGTATTAAGGCTTTAACTTAACCTTAGCTAGTAGTTAAAATTCCGGCTGCTTTAGTATTTAGGAGGATACTGTAAAACGTTTCCGTAGTATATTATAAATCCATAAGAAATACCTGCTATTATGTGGTTTTATTAGTATTACGGTCGTAAGGGTCTTTAATAAATAATGCGTGTTTAAAGGCATTATCTTATAGGAAATTTATAGTTAAGGTAGAAAAGAAAGGGGGATTAGGTGCTTGTGTAAAGAAAGTTATAAATATAAGGGTTTCTTGTACTTTTTTATTATTTTATGCCTTTTCTTCTTTAAATGTAATAAATGCTGCATTCTAGGCAGCCTTTTTATGTTTATTCTTATTCCTGCTGTCTAGGGGTAATAACTCTTTGTCTTTACCTTTAAATGCTTATAAGAATGCGTGAAATTAGCGTTTAAAAGGAGGGGATTTATGCCTTTAATTGCTTTACTAAGTTTCTTTTACTTTATTTTGTTTAAAGACAGAATGGTTAGTTAACTAATATCCTTCTTTATAATAAATAAAGCATTTCTTAGATCTAGCTTTATTTTAGGGTTAGAAAGCTTATAAATATTATTAGTTAGTAAACAAGACTATATTAGTGCTTAGGGTAGTGTTTTAAGGTTAGTACTTGTTTTCTCTTACAATCCATTAGCTTATAAATGATTTTAAAACAGGTTTTATTATATCTTTCGTTATAAGGTAGCAGCGAATATTACTAACTACGCCTTTATAGGTATTAGTTCGGACGTAGGTTATTTAGTTAAATTTAGGGCTATCTTAAACAGATATTTCTAGTTAGTTCCTAAGGATTATATTTTTCTTAGAGAGGGGGTAAAGACTATTAAATAGGTCTAAGAGCTATTAAATTATTAATTCTAAATATTTAAGTTTAGTCTTTATTAGATTTTCAGCTGTAATATAATGAAACTTTATCTCTTAAAATCATGTTTAGTAGAATTTTTGATTTTCTTTAGTCTTAAAGTTTTCCTTTATCTGCTTAGTTATTATGTTAAATAAAATGAGTCTTCTGCTAAATTACTTAAGGTAATACTTATAGGCATTACCTGTAAGCATTATTAATAGTGTAAATAGGTATAACTTAGGCAAAATTCCTTATGCTATATAAATATCCTTAAAGATTAGGACTTTAGGATATATAAAGTTAAAAAGTGTTCTAAAATACTTGTTTTTCTTATTATAAACTCTAGCAAGAGAGTTTAAGGCTTTTTGGTTTATATTAATAATTTCCTTTAATATAGTTTGTTATTTTAAGGGAGAGGGGATTATTATTTTTATTGTTATTTCTTTAGTAGGAGGGTTAAAAGGGTTAGGGGGAAGTGAGATTATTATTAATATTAATGTATTAATAGTGTTGTGTCCTGTCAGGAGCTTTCCATTAGGAAAAAAGATAGAATTATTTATACTAACTAAATCAGTAAGTATATAGTTAATTAGTCTTTATAATCCTTCTTATATATTAATTCCTTAATCTTAAAGAATATCTTAAAGTACTTATTGGACCTTAGGGGTAATCTTCTTAAAAATATTAGTATTCTATCCTTTTAAGTCTTCTTAGTATGTAAATAAAAACCTAGTACCTTACTAGTTACTAGATTTATACTAGTTAATATAGTAGGTAAATTTGTTATAGAGTTCGGAAGTTATAGCTTTTTTAGGGTTAATTTATTTATTAGCTTTGGCCTATTTTTCTATAAAGTAGTTAGAATACTTTTAGAGTTTTATAAGAAGGGAGTCTTAAATAGGTTAATTAGCTCTAGTAGTGGAAGTTAAAGCTATTTTTAGTGTTTTCTCTGTGATAGATAGCAAAGAAGATACTTTAATTATAAACTAGTAGTAAATTAATAATAAGGGGTAAATTTTATAAAGAAACTTCTTATTAATTATAAATAAGTAGTAAAAGTTGACAATAATAGAAAAAGTTGCTTTTAAGTAGCATAAACAATAGATTCTATGCAATTAAGTAAATAAGTACATTATATTAAAAGTTTGTCTCTTCTGTTAATTCCTAGCTAATCTGTGGTTATAATAACCACTAATTAGTAATGGTTTTACAGGGTGCGATTACTGCAGCAATAACGTGGGGGGGGGGGGGTAACAAAGGTCTGATTTCTATATAGTTGTTATTATTAAAAGGGAAAAGAGGGGGATAATGCAGAAGTGTGGTGTTATAGCTATAGTACTGCCCTAGGTTATATAATATAGTAATCTAGCTAATTAGGGCACGTGTATCGTGTATATGACCTATAATTCCCGGTTACTATTGTGTATCCCTTCCATCCTCAAGACGAGCGATTCCAACAGTATCTTACTTAGAGAATATACCTTTTATTAAGAATAAGTTTAGGGTGTAAATTACTAATATTAACTTAGAAGCAGCTACTAAGTTATAGGATTTAACTAATAAGTATAATATTTACTATAATAAAGAAGTAGTGCTAATGCTAGAAGAAGATAAAATAAGAGTTAACTTTATTAATAGCTAGTAGAACTAGGTTAAGCTAGTAAGGAAGTATTCTCTTAGGTATAAAGACTAGGAGAAATTTACTAAAGTTTATAATACTATATACCTAGTAAGTAGGATGTTTTAGTTAATAAAGCTAGTACCTATAGCCTGCTTTAGTTTTATTATCTAAAGAGATATAAAAAAGATAAAGAAAGGTTAAGTTATTATAAATGCCAGACCTCTTAATAATATTACTATACTAAATGTATATTTATTGCTAGACTAAGGTAATATTATATAGAATACTTATAGTAAAGAGTAGGAATTAATTTTTAATATAATAGGCTTTTTCTACTAGCTCCTAGTATAAGAGAAACACTAGAATTATATAGTAATAATTTCTAAAAGAGGGCTAAAAGCGTTGTAAGTTGTGTTAATAGGGTACAAGAACTTACTAGGTTTTATATAATAATTTATAGATTGTATTTTCTAACTATACTAAAGTTTTATTTGTGTGTATATTAACGATATTATTGTTTTTTCTAATACCCTTAAGGATTATCTTAAATATCTTAAGATAGTCTTAAAAGTCCTAGAGGAAAACAAGGTATATATTATAGTAACTAAGTTTTTTATTAAATATTATTTAATCTAACTTCTTAGATTTATAGTTAATGCTAATGGAATTATTAATACAAATAATAGGATTAAGTTATTCTAGTAAATAGAAATTCCTTGTAACTTATTAACCTTAGAAACCTTTATTAGTATAGTAGGATTCTTAAGAGCAGAAATCCCTTAGTTTAACTTATAGATCTAACTACTATAGACCTAAAAAACAGCACTTATATATAAACTTTATAAACGTAATAAGTTACTAGTAGGAGCCTTAAAGCAGGTATATAAGAGAAAGGCATAAGAAAAATCCTTTATTCCTATAAAAGACAAGAAAGCAGCCTTTAAAGCACTAAAAACCATGCTTTATAAGAAAATACTACTATAGTATTATAATTTAAAGTAACTATTATTCTTTAAGATTAATACTTATAAGAAAGGTTTTAATCTATATGCTTTCTAACTATATAAGGAGTAGGATAGGAAAAGCATACCTAATAAGGATATTATAGCTATAAAACTTTGCCTAATCCTTTTTCTCTTTTATTTAATATCCGTAGCTAAGAAGTATTATAGATTAACTAAGGCAAAGGTAGCTATAATTATATAAGCAATGTAAAAACTATAAAAAATAGCTTAATTTAACCGTTATCTAGTTAATATCCTAACTAACTATATACCTACTAAAGGAATTATTAAATATACCTTTTTAGCTATAATAGACCTTAATAAGGCTAACCTAAAATTAGCTAAGGTATCGAATTATTTGTTATAATTTAAATTATAAGTAACCTATATACTAGGAGTTCTTAACATTATATCTAATGCCTTATTATAACTTCTAGTAAAGGTTAGCTACTATAAGGCTATAAACTGTAGTATATATAATAAATTAGATGCCTATGTATACTTTTATTAAAACTATTAAGTAGTAGCTATAATAAATAACTTATTAAAAAAGGAGATATTAATAGGGTATAAATTTAACCTATAATATTATTAGATAATTAAGAGTATTAAGGATTTCCGGCAAAAGCAGCTAAAGTAAGGACAAAACTAACTGTAAATTCTACTTTATAGATAGGACCTTATAAATAAGGGCTTACTTTATTATAAGGATAAAGAAGGGCTTAAATAACTATATATTTTAAGCAGCTATATTAAAACTATGCTAAGAACTGTATATAATAACTATTACTACTTTAGAATTAGTAAAATAATAAAAGGTTTATATAGTATTTGTTTTCTAAAGATATTTAAGTAAATCCGGGAGTATATAGCATATTATATAACTTATTAGGAAAACTATGTCTTAAGGGATAAAGTAACCAGAGAAATAAGACCTTTATAGTTAAAACTAATGCCTTTTTACATAATTTCTCTAGACTTTATTACTAATATACTAGAGGTAGACTTAGTAAACACTATATAGGCTATAAAAGGATACTTAAAGTATAATTCCCTTTGCCTAGTAAATTATTTATTTAGTAAGAAAACCCTTTTAATCCTAGGGAATATAATGTATTTAGTATCTATATAGGCAGAACTGCTTCTTTAAGCTCTGTATATTATAGACTAAAAACTACTAAGGTAAATAGTTAGTAATAAGGACTTTAAATTTATTTCTAATGTTTAGCAGGCTATATTTAACAAGCTAGGAGTTAAATTCCTAATAGTAACTGCCTACTACCTGTAGATAAATAGAGTAGCTAAACAGAAGAATTAAATAGTAATAATAGCTATTTACTATTATATTATAACAAATCTAATAGTACTATAGGTATTAATCCTTCTAGTATTATAATATTATCTTAATAACATAGTGGCTATAGCTATTAACTAGTTACCTAATAAGTTATTATATAGGCTTAAACCGCTAAATCTTATTAACCTTTTTCTAAAGCAAGTAATTTTAAACTTATAGCTAGGGGAAGAGGACTTAAAGGCACTTTATAAGCTTTATTAAAGAGAGGCTTAACTTATAATAACTACTACTACTATACTATCTAAAATCAGATATAATTTCTAATATAACCTAGTAGATATTAATATTAGAAATATAATATACTTATAACTATATAAAGGATACTAGCTTTTAGAAAAGCTAAAGAAGAAGTAGTTACTATAAAAAGCAGGACTATATAAGGTTCTTAAAAAGGTAACTCCTTTATTATACTAACTTAAATTTCTATTAATCTTAAGGGTGTATTTAGTAGTATTAATTACATATATATAGAAACCATACTAAGGTAAAGATCCTTTTAGCAGAAAGGAAACACCCTCTTTACTAATTAATTTAAAAGGAAGTAGTAAAGCTAATTACTAGGAGATTAAGTAGATTATCTTATATAAGGTGAAAATCTACTATACTAAGGGATAAAGCCCTAAGGTAGCTTACTTTATAAAATAAAAAGGATATACTACTAAAGATAACTAGTAAATTAATAAAAGTAAGATAAAGGTAAATATATTAAAGTTAATAAATAAATATCTAAAGAAGCATTTAATTAACTAGAATAAGGAGTATAGGAAGAAGGGGCTTATAAGGTAGGAATACTAATAATGCCTTAAGGTTAGCAGGATCTAATATCTTATAAGACCCTATATAATTACTATAGGTAAAAACATATAATCCTATTTTCCCTATACTACTACTTATAATTTCACTTTACTTTTTACTTAACCTCTTATCTGCACCTTTTAACATGCTAGAATTCCTAGTTTTTCTTCTTTTTCCTACCTTTTATTTCTTAATTTTAATTATTATATACTTTAAGTCTTTCTTTTATTTTATTTTATTTTTTAACTTTTATTACCCTTTCTTAGATAATTTCAATATATATTATAAAAAATATAAAGAATAAGCTCTATATAAAGGATTTTAACCCTAATACCTTAATTAAGTTTTTACTATTTTATAGAAAAAAGTAAGTAATAGTAACTAAGTTAGTAAAGCTATTCCCTAAGGGGAATTTAGTAAGAGTAGCTAGAGAAGCCATCTTTATTATATATAACTAGTTAGCTAAGGCTTTATAAAAAGATAAGTAAAGGAAAAAGGCATATACTAACTTATTAACTACTTATTAACACTATATAAAGACTATTACCTAAAATAAGAATAAGAATAAGAACTCTAGTATAAATATAGACTATAAAAATAATATTTTTAATGTTAATATATTTAAAGAGATATTTAGCCCTAGAGAATAAATTATAGTAAAGTGCCTTTAAAGTATAAAAAAGGGTAAAATAATTACTAACGCCCTTATAACTAAAGGGATTCCTACTAGCAGTTTAAGTTAAGATCCCCTTATAATTATATAAGAAATATAAAATAAACTAGAGAAACTAGACTTTAGTAAGCTAATTTACTATTTTAGTTATATAAATAAATACTATTAGCACTAAGAGATAAAGTTATTTACAGAAGGTAACGCAGGACTAAAGCCTTTTAGTATATAGTAATATTAGGCTAGAGATAGTATATAGAGTATAATAAATGCTATTTACACCTGCTTTAAAGATTTTATAGCCTAGGGGATATAAATTAATAGAAATAGATTTTTTATTATAAAGATAAACCCTATATATATACTATAAATTAAAGTAGTGTAATAGATTTTCCTTATAAAGGAATTAATTCTAGTAGCTAATAATAACAGGCAGAAGAAGACTAAATACCTAGCTAACACCCTAGTCATTTAGAATATTAAATACCATATTAAGCAAGTAGCAGTATAATTCCTTAATAGCAAATAAATATATTGAAAATAGTAGGTATCTTGGAAGTTTACACCGGATCTATAGGGCAAGTTATACTGGATTTTTAATAGAATTTTGTAGAATTTCTAGTGTCTAGCAGTGGCAACAGCTATCGGGTCTAGTAAGGAAGTATGTAGCTTCCTTATATACCCACTGACCTTTTTTAGGCCCTATGGCCGCTAGCTGGGCTTTATATGCTACTTTTCTTTTTCCGTAAAAATCATTTATATATAAAAACAAAAAAATAGACTCACGGCCTAACAAACTAAGTGCCGACATATCCTACATCTAACTTTTCTAATTTTCTAAATTTCACCTAAAAAAATTTTATTACATAAAAAGAAAGCCCTAAATTCCCTAATTCTAATAATATTCCTAAGACTTTTCTAAGACCTCTAGTTATTAAGATATCTGCAAATTAGTATGACCTATAGGTTAACCTACTTTCCTATAAAGAAAAGCGGTTAAGTTATCGCCCTGCTTTCCGGATTCCAAATTAGCAGAATTTTCTTCCAAAGGTCAAGATTTTAACCTCTAGCAGCCTCAGCAGCTAGCCAGCTGCCAACCTACTAGTCGCGTTTTCGTGCACTTATTATCAGCTGTAGGGCAATTAAAAATGCTTTAAATTTCTATATTTTTATGTATTTTACAGCTGTTATTAGCTTATAATAAGGTGCAGAAGGTTAATACCAGTTGTTAACAGTTATTAATATTCTTGCCTACAGCTGCTAAAATGATCTTATTAGCTGTAAAAGTGGGTCCGTCCGACCACACAGGAGATACCTGTATCTTAACCACTAGAGTGCTAAAAATTCCCTATAATTTTTAACACCCCCTCTGAAGAAGTCTTAATAATTAAAAGGAAGGGTTGTGCAAAACAATTCAACAGAATTCCAAATAATCCAATTTAAAAATTCAAAGGTACGGAGAATATAGCTCTGCTTCGGGGCTATAGGGTAGTCGAAAAAAACGCTGTTATTAGCGTACGATTTGCCAAAAAGGGCCTGTTAAAGGCATGGTTTGTTTTTGTAAATTTCTGAATTTTGCGTGTGTTTTTAGTGACCTTAAAAAGCCGCTTTTTAATGAGAATGTTGCATAACCAGATAGATAATTATAGGGCCCCTAGCCCTATAAGCTCTATAAAAGCCTTATAAATAGAAATAGTTAAAGGCTTAGTTAATCCATTAGCCGGTATTTTCTTTATATCTAGGTACTATATTTTAGCTAATCCAGAGGATATAAGCTGCCGGTTATAGTGGAATTTTAGAAGAGTATGCTTTGTACGGCTGTAAAGAGCAGGATTATAAGCCGTTTTTATAGCACTTTGATTATCATAATAAAGTTAAATAGGAGGGTTTAAAGGCATTTTAAGCTCTATAAATATCCCTTCTAGCCACTTTAATTCTCAAAAAGCCTTGTAAATTACATCAGATTTAGCTTCTGTAGTTAATAAAGCTATAGTAGAAGCCTTTTTAGACTTCTAGCTTATAGGGCCCCTAGCTAGCTTATAAAGGTATACATAGGTAGATTTAGAAAACCTTTTATCTCCTGCAAAATCGCTATTACAAAATCCAAGTAATGTATCTAACATACTAGATTTACTAGCTTTTAATAGGGGACTCTTATAAAATATAGCTAGTTTTTAAGTGCTAGATAGATACCTAAGCAGGCTTTTAGCTGTATTTAGGTGCTCTATATAAGGTGCGGCCAGGGCTGTTAATAGCCACTATAGGGTAAAAGCCACGTCTGGTCTTGTAAGTAGCATAAGGTATATTTAGTACCTATTATGCTCTGGTATAGCTTTATGTCTTTAGCTATAAGAGGCTTTAAAAGCTAGGGATTTAAGACCCCTAGTTGCATAGAAATACTAACAGGTTTACAGTCTAGAAGACTAAACCTCTCTAGGGCTTCTGAAATATACTGGGATTAGTGAATTTAAATAATTTTATCCCTTTTATTTCAAAGAATTTAAACCCCTAGGAAGAATTCTACAGGCCCTTTATCTTTTATAGGATAGACCTTATGCATCTGCTTTTTAAGCTTCTGGATATAGGGTAGATTAGGCCCTATAAGAAGACAATCATTAATATATGTTATAATAAAGGTCTTAAAGTCCTGGTTATAAAATATAGCTAGGTCTGACACTAGGGGGCTAAATCTAAGGGATTTAAGCACTAAGGTTAGTGCTTGCTGCCACTCTCTAGAGCTTTGCTTTAGACTATATAAGGACTTTCTTAGTATAATTACTTGATTTATAGAAGCCTTATAACCATACTTCTTAGCTATATTAACTAAGGAGGGGTTAGCCTCTATAAATTTAATAAATCCCTCTGGTATTTACATATAAATTAATTCCTTTAGGGTACTATTTAGAAAGGCACCTATAAAATCAACTTGTTTAACTTCCCAGTTATGCCAAGCAGCTAGGGCTAGTAAAATCCGCCAGCTAGGGGGAATACTAGTTATAGCAAAGGTTTCTGTGTAATTTAAACCTTCTATTTGTATAAAACCCTTAGCTACTAGCCTAGCTTTATACTTTAAAGGATTATTTTCTTTATCCTTCTTAAGCTTTAAAACTAGCCTATTCTTTAGGATTTTTCAACCTCTAGGAACTTGGTTAATGCCTGTAAAGTTAAAGGTTCCGGACCGCAATAGCTGTTTAAATTCGCTATATATAGCTTTAAGCTATTCCTTCTTTTATAGACTTTTTAAGGCTTGCTTCCAAGATTTAGGGTCTAGGGTAGGCTAATCACTCTTTAGCTTCTGTTAGGCATTATAGCAAATCTCTTTTATTAAGAGTGCTATATCAATATCCATTTTATCTGAATTTTCTTTAGAAGGGGTATCTTCTAAAATATCTGGCTTTAGGACTGTGGCTAGCTCTGATTCTGGTTCTGGCTCTAGGGAAACCATTTGATCCTGAGGTCTAGGGTAATCCTCTTGTGGAAAATCCTTTATAATAAGGTTAGAATTATAATTTTGGCTTTCCCCCTTTAAAGGATTATTCTAGTTAAAGGGTTCTGAGATAGAGTCCCCTTCTAAAGGTCCTATAGGATATCTAGGTAGGCCCCTAGATATAGGTCCTATAGGCTCTATAATCTTTAAAAAACTAGTTTTAAATACTAAGCTTTTAGAAGGAATATAGACAAGATAGGTTTTTAAACCTAAGGTTAAGAGCAGCCTTCTAGAGATAGTTCTAAGAGCTAGCTTTTAAGCTTTTACCCTTTTTTCTATAGGAATTAGGACCTAACAATAAGATCCTATAGCTCTAATAAAGCTAAAATTATCCTCTATAGGGTAATTAAATTCCTTAGAAAGTATCTGAGCTGGGCTCTCAGATTTAGTGCTATTTGCTATTATATTTATTAAATTAATAATAGCAGGGAGGGTAAAGCACCATAAATAGAGAGTTAAGCCTGCCCACTGTAGGGTAGTCCGTAATCTGTCTATAATAGTGCGTATAGAACGCTTAGCTAGCCCATTTTGCTCATAGATATAGGGGCTAGAAGTTGTGAATTTAATACCCTTCTTTGCTAGCCAATTTTAGCTGCTAGAATCAACCTCTAATCCCCTGTTAAAGTGGAAATGCTTAGGGTAAGTGCTATACTAGTTTTTAAGCCCTCTAAAAAATCCCTTTAATACTGTAAAAACAGTATTACCTTCCTTATTAGCCATTAAAAAGCACTATTTATAGCGACTTTTTCTATCCACTAAAATAAGACTTACTAACTGCTTATTATAAGGTAATAGACTAATTTTCAGGGTATCCCTCTTTATATAATCTAGAGACTTAAGGGGGTTAGGAATAGGTTGTTTACTAGGTCTCCTAGTAATCTTAGCTAAATCACAAGCTAAGTACCTAAAATCCTGACTTTTAACCTCTGAAAAATCAGGGATTCCTTTAGTAATTAGGGCTGTTTTCTTTAGTAATACAAGCCCTATGTGCCCTAATCGGATATGCCAAATTCCAGCTAATATTAATAGCTTTTAATAAGGGTCTTAAGGATTTAAATCCTTATGGGATAAAGAGGAAGGTATAAGGCCTCCTCCCCTGGCCCCCTGCTGGGCCTCGGAGGCTCCTAGGGGCTCTAATAGCTCTTCTAAGCTTGATTCCTGTCCCCTAGAGGGCTTCCTTTAGAGGACCCAGCTTAGGACCATAGGCTCTGTGGGAAGAGGGGCTATAGGGAAATCCCCCTCTAAATCCCTGAAATCCTCGGCATTAGGACCCTAAATAGGCTCTTTAGAGGGTATCTGAACCTCTATAGGGTAGATAGCTTGATAAATAAAATAGTTAAAGTAGTGGCTACTATTACTATTATTATCCTGTAATATAAGTGTATGCTGCCCTAAAGTTAAAAGAAAAAACCATGTTTCTTATAGTTTAAGATACTAATACAGGACCTATCTATAAGGTATAGGTTATTCTTTATAATACAACCCCCTAAAGTGTAGTGTTTTAAACTACTATAGATATTAATATCTAGCCCAGGGAAATATAGGGCCCCTTTTAGAGTAAGGGTCCTATATTTTTCAGGTTTTAAGTAATAAAGCACCTAGAATTTAGTATTACTATAGCCCTTAAGGTAGATTTTCCGTCTAGTAGTTATAATAGGCTTAGCTTCTCCCTTTTTATAAGGGATATAATTACTTAAATTCTCTTTAGAATTTACTAAATATACTATAAAACTAGTATTATAAAGTAAAGCATGCCTTATGCCTTTACAACTATAGCTATAATTTATAGCTTCTAAAGTAACCTTAAGAGTGGTTATTTCCTCTTTTATATCTGATTCTAAAGAGGCTTCTAAACTAAAAGCTTTAGAGCTATTATTACTATTATCCTCTAGGTTATATACCCTATTAAAGAGATTATAGTTACCTAACATAAAAAAACCATTTAATCCTTTTTCTGCTGCCTTCTTAAAAGGTTTTTTGCCTTTTTAGTAATCTTTCTTAGGTCTTGCCTTATTCCCTTTATTAGAGGACTTCTTAAGGAAAGACTCTTTTATTTTTTATTTTTAGAAGGTTTAGAACCCTTAGATTCCTAAGAATTCTTATTTTTATAACCTAATGCTTTATAATTTAAGGCTTTTAAGACTATAGAGCTTTTATCCCTTTGTTCTTCTAATAAATCTGCTATTAGGAACTAGAGATTTAAAGTGTTATTAGAAATATTCAGAGCTCTATTTACTCTTATAGAGTATTTTTGCCTTTTAGCCTACTAAGGAAAAGTCCCTTTTAAAGACTATAAATACTAATTAACTCAATCTATAGGGGTAATTTACACTCTAGAGATAGATAATCTAGCTAAACAGTTATTAAAAGCAGCATTAAAAGCCTCTAACATCCCTTTAAAATTTAAGAAATTCAGGGCATGAAATTAGCTATATAATAACCCTCTTTATATCTCTATACTATAAGAATACTGCCTGACTAAGGATTTATAGGCAGCTAAGGGGTTTTCTTACTAAACTATAGCAGCTTAGGGACCTTTAGTACAGCTATCTCTTATAACTATAAGAATTATAGCTTAATTAGAGTCTAGGAGAGTTAAAGCTAGGTTAGAATTCTTAAGAAAATCAGGAATTCCTAAAGCTTTAAATTAAATGCCTAGGGCCTGCTTTTATTAATTAAAAGTTTTAGCACCCTTTAGCTTAGCATCCTCTAAAAAGCTATAAACCTTCTTATTAAATTCTTTAGTAATAGAACTATTAAAAGAAGAGTTTATAGCATTCTTTCCAGCATCCGAACTTTAGCCTTAGCCTTGGGCATAACCTTGACCTTAACCTTGGCCTTGGCCTTGACCTTAACCTTAGCCTTGACCTTAACCTTAGCCTGCTATTAATTTACTAACAGCTTTAGATAATTTATTCAAATTGTTAGTCAGGTTTATTATATTAGAACTCTGCCTATTTATAACCCTCTTAAGCTTAGCATTATAGCTGGTTTACTAGCTTATAGCCCCCTAGTAATCTTTATTAACCTCTATAACGAACTTTTATAAAGCAACTGTCTTTTACTACAGGGTAGTGGCCCTTTGTAAAATAAGTTAAATTGCTTATAAAATTTATTTATAGGGCTTTTAGATAGTTAGAAACGTAGACCTCCTTCTATGTTTTAGGAATTTAAAAGGAATTTGTAAAAGGTAGTGGTTTTTTGCTTAATCAAAAAGCAGCTATTTTGCCCTCTATAAAATCAGTTATTTTAACCTTTATAGATCACTTCCGGGCTTATAACCTATTGAAAATAATAGGTATCTTAGAAGTTTACACTGGATCTATAGGGCAAGTTATACTGGATTTTTAATAGAATTTTTATAGAATTTCTAGTATCTAGCAGTAGCAACAGCTATTAGGTCTGGTAAGGAAGTGTATGGCTTCCTCATATACCTACTAACCTTTTTTAGGCCCTATGGCTGCTAGCTAGGCTTTATATGCTACTTTTCTTTTTCCGTAAAAATTATTTATATATAAAAACAAAAAATGGACTCACGGCCTAACAAACTAGGTGCTGACGTGTCCTACATCCAACTTTTCTAATTTTTAAAATTTCACTTAAAAAATTTTTATTACATAAAAAGAAAGCCCTAAATTCCCTAATTCTAATAGTTTTCTTAAGACTTTTCCAAGACCTCTAGTTATTAAGATATTTGTAAATTAGTATAACTTATAGGTTAACCTACTTTCCTATAAAGGAAAGCAGTTAAGTTATTGCCCTGCTTTCCGGATTCTAAATTAGCAGAATTTTCCTTTAAAAGTTAAGATTTTAACCTTTAGCAGCTTTAGTAACTAGCCATCTGCTAACCTGCTAGTTGCGTTTTTATGCACTTATTATTAGCTATAGGGCAATTAAAAATACTTTAAATTTCTATATTTTTATGCATTTTATAGCTGTTATTAGCTTGTAATAAGGTGCAGAAGGTTAATGCCAGTTGTTAACAGTTATTAATATTCTTACCTACAGCTGCTAAAATAATCTTATTAGCTATAAAAGTAGGTCTGTCTAACCATCCAGGAGATACCTGTATCTCAACTACTAGAGTGCTGAAAATTCCCTGTAATTTTCAATAAAAGTATATTAACTACTAATGTATTCTAGCCTCTGCTATTTCATATAATAGCTTAATTATAACCATAATAATGTCTAGCAGGTAAAGATATACAATTTACATAGGAAGCTTTACAAGAATCATATAATTTAGCTTTGTTTATAATTACACATATGCCTAGGTAATGTCTCTAAGCTAAACCATAATACCTTCCTTTTTTAATAAGGAAGCAAGGGTAATAATAAGCCTTTAACTAGCTCTTTATATTATTAGGAACTATATAAAAATAACCTCTTTTCTTTAGTTCCTATAGCCTTAAATAATATATTATAATTTTTTATTTAAAGAGTTAGTTACCTTACCTTTAATTTCTCTTACTATTTATAAGCTAAAGTGTCTTTTACCTTTAAACCTTTATAGGTTAAATTTTATAAATTTAAACATATTTCTAGCTAGTAAAGTATTAATTTCTGCTCTATTAGAAAGTTTAAAAGGTTCTCTAGGTATAGTAATCTTTCCTTATATATAAAGGTTAATTATAAGTTAAAAATCAGCCTTTTCTTTCTTAGTAAGAAAAGCCTCTGCTTAAGGGTGTTTTTAGGGTCTTTTATATCCTCTTTATAGTAGAGTTATTAGGTTATTAGGGGGGTTCTTATGGTTTTTATTAAGTTTGGCATCTTTTTACCCTTAGTTATTTAGGCTATAGCCTTGTATTTCTTAGAAAATTAAGGGTTTATTATCTTAAACTAGGTCTTCCTTATAAGAAGATTTTACCTTTAGTAAGGTTATATACGGTTTAATAACTATAGACTGAAATTTTATAGGGCTATAAGACATCTTAATAATATAAGTCTCTCCTTTTATTAAGAAAAGCTTATAAGGGCTAGTCTATTTACCTTTCTTATAATAAACTTATATATTAGAATTTAAGGAGATAGTGTATATAAGTAGGGTTATTAGGCTATTATAGGTGTTAAGAGCATTATGAACTTAGCGTCTTATAAGACTATATCTTACTTTATTTATTGCTTTTTAAAGTATTTTAGCTCTTTAAGTAATAGTAAAACTTAAAGGGTAATTATTTATTAGTCTTAAATAGGTTTTAAAGACTAAGAGGGTAAGAATAAGGCTACTTAAACTAGCAGAGTTATTAACTGCTTTAATAGCTATTTAAAGCATTTGCTTTTTTAGGAGAAGACCGTTAGCTTTAGTCTTAATAATATTATATGCTCTGTAAAAAGGGACATAATATTACTTAAGTTTTCTAATGCTATTATAAGCCTTAATAGGGACTTTATTAATATTAATTAATAGTAGTTAAGCTAAATACCTAAATTTACTAAAAGTGAAATTTCTTTTAGTATTATAAACTATCCAGTCTAGGGGTCTAAGATATATATTAATCTAGTACTCTTTAAGGGCATTTTAGATATTTTAAGCTTTTTATTATTAGGGACTAAGAAAGCAGGCAGCTTAAAATAATATTACTAAATTTATAATATATAAGACTAGCTTCTTATTAATTTACATAATATTAACAAGGACCTTATAGTTAAATTTAAGATTATCCTTAAGAGTAAACTTAAACCTACTTAAAGCTTTTATATTTATTTAGCATTAATAGCAAGCATATGTAATTTTCCCTATATTAGCCTTATTAAATTCTTTACCAGCTCTAGTAAGAAGGTTATTTAATTAGTTAATTAACAGATAACTAAATTAGTAATAAAGTTAATAAATTTTAGTTTTAGAAAGCATAAAGATAGCAGGTTCTTAAGAACTAGCTATTTACTAAGGATATCCCTATTTCCTAATAATAAGTACTTTTTTATCTTTTTAAATTAAAAGATTCTTAAGATTATTAAGTTTAATACCTATTTTATCCATATTAATAATAAAATATAAAAATAGAATAGTACTATTAAGTATATAAAAAGGTATTATACTAAAAATTATTAAAAGCCTTAAAATACCAGTTAAAGTTACAGTACTAGCTTTAAAGGTAATAGTTCTTTAGGATAACAGCTAAAAAAAAAACACTGCGGATACGACGCAGTATTACGCCTAAAACGGAAAAGAAGCACGGAATCAGATTCCTTATTATTAATTACCCCCCCTAGTAATAGCATATTATATAAGGGAAGTAAGCAGTATAAGAGGCATAATAATTAATAAATTTTTATATAAATCTATAACTAATAAAGGATAAGGCACTACTTAGGAAGAAATATAGTATTAAGGAGAGAATTCTAAAGTAATAGTAATATAGGAAAAACTAAAGAATAAAATAAAATTACTAAAGGAATTAATAATAAAAGTTATTCTAAAGGTAAAAATAATAAAAGTATAGGCTTTTATTAAAATTATTATATAAATTACTATAAATATAGAAGGGAAGATAGTCTAAATAAGAACTAGTATAAAAGGCTTATAGGCTTTAATTATAAAAGCAGTTAATAATAAGGTAGAAACTATAGTTAAAAAGGTAGTTAAGGAGGTAATAAAGGCTATTCCTAAGACTAAATTAGTAGTTAAGGGGACTTAGGTAACTATTATAGCTTATAAAGCTATAGGGCAAAATATAATAATCCTTTTAGCCTAAACAGAGGGTATAGTAATACTAGCCTGCTATTACTAGAAAGTAATAGTAAAGGGAAACACTATTAATAAGGCAATTAAGAATAGATTACTAAAGGAGATTATAAAGGTAGTAAACAGTACTATTAGTATAAAGGAGGTAGTAGTAGTATGCTAACTATAGAGTAAAGATATAGTTATTATATTTACTAAAGTAGGGAGGAAATAAAAGGAAAACATAGCTTAGGTAAGAGTTACCTTTAGACCTAAGGAAGAAGTAAATAGGAAGATATTTAGTGTAATTATTAAGGAATTCCTAATATAATTAACAAATTATATTATAACTAAGGATATAAAGAAGAACATTAAAAAGGTGAATAGTTTAAACACAGTAAAGATAATAGTATAAAAGCTAAAGGGAATAGTAATAAGGGCACTACTAGTAGTTAGTATTAAGGGCACTAAAGTAGTAAACTACCTATACCATAAGGGAATAGTATACTAAGTAGAGATTTTTAATGCTAAGCTATATAATAAGATAATCTATTTAAAGTAATATTATAACTACTATAAGATTAGGTATATTACTTGGTACTATAAGGAGAAAGTAAGATATAGTAGGTATACTACTGGAAAACACTCTAAGGAAGAGAGGACTTACCTAATATTAACAGGTAAGGTATAAAAAAGATATCTAAATTATACAGGGGCATATTTAGCATAGTCTTAGCTATGCTTAGTAAGCAATAATAGATAGCAGTAGGCCAGGAAGGCTTATGCTATAAGGCTGCTGTTCTTCCGTGGCCATTAGTTAGAAATTGCAATAGCTACTATAGGTAAGGGTTATTATAAAGAAGAAACCAGGAGACTAATAAAAAGGCAGCTAAGAGGAAGGAGCATATAACTAAGGGGCCTTTTTACAAGATAAACCTATAAGCTATAATTAGGATAATAAAGACTGGCAGAGGAAGGCATAATACTAGCCTTTTTATAACTAACTAAAGGGTAAAACAATACCAGAGCTAGCCCAACCAGGGTGCTCTAAAGTATATAATTGTAATGGATTCGAGCTTAGAGCTCGGATCTATGCAGCCGACGAGCGGACGACTTTACGTAAGCAATACGCGAGCGGTCCGGGCCCTAGTTGCACACACAACTATATAGGTAGAGATAGAGGATTAGTTAGATCTTTTCCTTCTCTTCTTCTCTATGAATATTATTCTCATTCAAGTCACTAGCTCTGCAGTTACATCCTAGCGAGACCATAACATATAATATTTATCCTTTATTTTCTACCCCAGAAACCTCAACAAATATAATACAGAGGTTATACTTACAATAGATGGGATTATAACAGATGCGCTGCAACCTAACACAGCAGCTGATCCGGCTAAGACCAGCGCTATATAGGAACTGCTATACCTCCAAAGTGCAGTAATAGCGCAGGAAACATTAAACAAAAACATGGTAAACGAAATTACCTAGCTGAAACAATAGCTACGAACAGCATCCGCTTTGGCCGCATCTTATAAGACTAGTGCGGGCGCCTTAGGCGCAGGCGGACAACAGGTGACCTCCATAGAGGCAAAATCAAAGAGAAAACCTATTAATATGGGTAACCCTTACGAGGGGAACCGGATCAAATATCCGGCGTAGAGGAGCCTCTTGGCTTATAAACTGGAGGCAGATAGTGCCTTTATTGGGACTAATCAGGATAAGTGGTGTTTTATTTACCAATGCCTGTCGAGTCGGGTACAGGCCCGGGTCTCACCCTTCTTTAAAGTGGGAAAATCCATTAAGTACGACCCAAATAAGTTCCTAACATATCTTGACACTTTGTTTCTAGATCCTTATTAAGAAGAGCGCGCTGCCGTCAAACTAGATCAGGTTGAATAACGACCTAGAGAGAAATTTAACGATTTTTTTGTCCGTTTTAAACAAAAGCTGGTCCTAGTAGGCGGGCATCATTAGGCAGAACCGATTAAACTGTCTAAACTATGCATAGCTTTAAATAAGAAGATGCAAGACTGCTGCATAGGACGGGACATCCCTCGTGCAGATTACTTCCAGGCAGTAGAGAGATTATAAAGCATTGCCCTTAATCTTAAATCTTACGAGATAGAAGAACGCTCTAAGGCCTAACGCCACGTAATAACCGGATTCCCTTCAGCTACGTCCCGGGATAAGGAAGGCAACATGGAGATAACAGGCGTAAACACTACGTCTTCTAAGATACGTGCGAAGTAGGTTTCAGCAGAGGAGATACAATCTCAACGCAATAACAAACAGTGTTTACACTGCGAAGTTGCCGGACATCGATCGAAAACGTGCCGCCTTCTCCCCGCGCGCCCTCCGAAGGTCAACATACGCACGGTTGACACAATAGTAACCCAGGACAGGTCCGAAGTTGAAGACAACTCAGAAAAAGACAGCCCCTAAGCTTAAGGCTTAGCGAGGGGGAGGAAGATAGCAGCCAGCCACTACATTCACTATAGAAGGCGCATGAACAGATAGAAAAGAAAATGAACTCCAATCCTTTTTTACTACCAGTTCTATTTAATAAAATAGCCTTTGCCGATACACAAGTGGATAGTGGGTGTAATAGCTATGCTGCCATAAGTGAATCCTTTGCATAGAGGATGGGGTTCCTAATGTTTCCATTAGCTCAACCTCAAACGATCCAAACGGCTGTTTTAATTAAGAAAAGAGGCCAGGATGGCTACTACCAGGGCGCAACTATAATATCCAGGGTTACCCGGTTTACTGCCGACATAGACGGATGGAGTTTTCCAGTCTCAGCCTATGTGATCCCGGGTCTTACCCGATCGTGCATCTTAGGAACCCTGTGGCTAAAGCGATATGATATCGCGATTCATATGGCTTAGGAATTACTAGTGGTCCGCTCTTTGGGAAACCTTCAGGTGCAGGCAACGTCCGCGAGGAAGGTAGCAACTCTAATAATTACAGTATTAGGTTCAGTATACGCCGGGATAGCGTAACAAGCAGTGGCTAGGAAAGAAAAAGATATACAGTTTCTAGCCACTAGCTTACGGGATATAACCTCAATACTCGACATTTCTACACCCGAACCGGACCCGGTTAGGACGCTTCTAGATCGTCTGCCAGAAGAGCTCTAGGATTTTAAAGACCTGTTTGACAAGGAAAAGGCAAATGCATTGCCGCCACACAGAGGGACCGCAGATCACCATATTCGACTCCGGTTGGGGTGCGTACGACAGGCGAGTTAGAGGAGAGTAATAATTAGGACAGGGATGACTCAGACGATCCAGGCATGACAGCGGGACCCGGTCCAGAAGATTTGAGTTCTCTCCTATTAGGCTCTAATTTGTTTCAGGATAGACAGCTCTAGGATCTTTAGGACCAAGGTGTTTCCGAGGACGGTCTGTACTGTATCTAACTAGGAGTAGTACTAACAGCAGAGCAGAAGTTTCCTGCGTCTGTAAAAACCCGCTCACAGATAGCGGACTGCACTTTAAACGCACAAGGAGCGCTACAATTTCGGGGACGGCTTTAGGTGCCTTATTATAAGCCTCTTACCACTTCGCTCATACAACGGGTCCACGACTCTCCCATATTAGGCCACCCAGGGCAAAACACTACCTTCCAGGCGCTATATAGGGATTACTACTGGGACAGGATATTAAAGGACATAGCGCAGTACGTCCGGAACTGTCACTGCTTTAGGGGGCGTAAGAGTCGACAACTTCGTCAGGGTTTGTTAAAGCCTATACCGGCCGCAGACCGTTATTGGTCACAGATCTCGGTGGATTTTATGACAGAGCTTCTAGCACGCGATAAGGCATCGCCACGCTTCCTGATGGTTATTACAGACCGTCTCTCAAAGTACGTACAGCTAGAGGCGATGACGAGTATGGCGGCCGAAGCGTGCGCGGAACGTTTTAAACATTGCTGGTGGCGCTTCCATGGATTTCCTCGCCAGATTATCTCTGATCGCGGTTCGGATTGGCTAAGTCGCTTCTGGACTGCGCTTTGCGAGCAGTGACCGGTATGAGTGCGAACCGGGCGCTAAAGGGTTTCGATATGGAACTAGTCCAGCGCGTGCCGGACGAGACCGGAAGCCAAACCTCACCCAAGGGAAGAGCTGTATTGTTCCTAGAAAACATCCGGGAGAGGATAGCTATGGCACAAGCTGCGATCGATTTTGCATAACAACGTCAGCAAGACACAGCGAACGTTTCCCAGCGCCCGGCGGAGCGATATAAAATAGGGGACTTTATGTGGTTAAATCTTTGTCACATAAAGACGAACCGTCCTAGCTGAAAACTTAACTAGGTAAAGGCAAAGTATAAGGTCTTAGACACACCAACTCTGCTTACTATCTGTTTAGATGTCCCGCGGGGGATACACCTGGTCTTTTATGTAGACCTTATTAAGAGGGCAGCCTCTGATCCGCTGCTATTATAGCAACTAGCCGATTCTAGACCAGGTCCGACACTCCTGCTTTGCAAAGATAATCCGGATTTAGCAGAGTATGAGGTTAAGGGAATAGTAGCAGCAAGAAATGCCTAGGGACGGGGAAATTGACGGGATGTGTTAGTAAAATAGGTAGGTTACACCCAGCCAACATAGGAACCCTTAGAAAGTTTTTTGGATATGGCGGCACTAAAGCGGTATAAGGCATAATAGGGCGATATACGTAGTAACGACAGGCCTGGGAGGAGGCGCCTCGGGGGCGAGAAGGGGGCTATGTAATGGATTCGAGCTTAGAGCTCGGATCTATGCAGCCGACGAGCGGACGACTTTACGTAAGCAATACGCAAGCGGTCCGGGCCCTAGTTGCATATATAACTATATAGGTAGAGATGGAGGATTAGTTAGATCTTTTCCTTCTCTTCTTCTCTATGAATATTATTCTTATTTAAGTCACTAGCTCTGCAGTTGCATCCTAGCGAGACCATAACAATAATAAAGTATATAATTAAGATTATATACTAGAATATACAGAAGAAAAGCAATTTAGTACATTTAGCATTAGGGCATAGCATTAGCCCTAAGGTAATAGCTATTTAGAAACTAGGAGGTTATAATAGTATACTACTAAATTCATCTTAGGGGCACTATATATTAGCAATATATAGCAGAAGAATAGTAATTTATATATATTAGAAGGTTAAGATAGAACTTTAGATTATAGGGAGGGAAAAGGATTAGTATAGTATTAAGCTATATAAAGTAAAGGTATATAATATTTATTCCCTAGCTTATAAAAGGGAGTAGTAGATGTCTTTATAACACTTTACTAATACCTAGGCAAAGGGCTAAAGTGTGTTTATAAGGGACTTTAACTAATACTACCCCTTATAGAACAGATTTAGCTAAACCTCTTAGGGGCATAATAAGATATTAGAATTTATAATAAGGTAGTAACTTAGCCTAGCTATGCCGTTTAAGGAAGTAATAAGGAGAGAATATAGTAGTAGGGATAGCACTATTAACCATATATAGACTACTTATAACATTAGTATTAAATTTATTAGGCTAGTAGAAATCGCCAGATCTAACTATATACCTTAGCTTATTAGTATTAAAATAAGCAAGGAATTAAGCAATAGCCTAGAGTTAGTCTAGGGTTAGAAGACAGCAGATAAAAACCTTATTATAGTAAAGGCTTTAAACAGGCTAAGAAAGAAGGGGTTAGAGCTCCTACTATATAACTAGCAGAAAATTAATAACTATATATAATAGCTTACCTAATAGCTTACAGAGATAGCTAATATAATAGCACTTAAATAACCTTAAGGGCATAGCAAACTACAGCCTTAATAGAATAAAAAGGTAAAGAATGTAATAGTAAAGGCAAGATATACTAATAGGCAGTAGTAGTAATAATAAACGTAGGAATTATAGTAGGCCTTAATAAAAGCTATAGAAAAACAAAATCATATTATCTTAAAGAAGAAGAAAAGTAGTTAGCAATAGGCAGTTAGTAAGTTATTTAGGTCTAAAGGGAGCCTCTAAACCCTAGAGCGCTAGGCCTAGCTATAGAGTGGACTTTCTCTTAAGATATAATAGGTCTTACTACTAACTTAGCTAGGAGATAACAGCAGGGAGGAGATAATAAAGGTTATATACAAGGGTAAGGCAAAGGCATTTACAGAGAGGTTCTTTCCTTTATCTATAGCTAAGGCTTTAGGTCTAAAGATAAAGGCAGAGATAAGATATTATAGTAATAATCAGGTGGTTCCTATGTTTATAGAGAAGGAAATTAGAGAAGTTATAAACAATAGAGTAGGTTAAAAAGCCCTAGGGCTAGATAAGCTACTAATAGGTTTTCTTAAGCTATGTAGAGCAGCCTTAATTATTATTCATATACGCTAGGTAGCTAGAGCCACTAACTAGTTCATCAACTAACTTCTTAATATAGGAAAAACCCTAAGATAGGGGAGAAAACCCATATTATTCCATATAACTCCCGCTAAGCCTCTAATATAGAGTCTTTATTATTTTTAACCATTAGTATAAGATATCTGCCAGTTCCCCCGGAACTACAGATAATAATAAAAGTGTAGTCATGCTTTATATAAAAGGTTAGTATATTAGTAAAAACCCCTTATAAGCACCTCCCCTTTTAATCCAGCTCTTTCTCCTTTATTCTATTATTTCCGTTACCTTTAGTCCTATTTTTAGCCTTAATATTATATATCTACTACGCCTTATAAAGCTCCTCCGCTAACCTATACTACTAAAGTCGCCTAGTTAAGAGCACCCACTTTATAATATTTAGTGCCAGCTTCTTATTATTAAGTACTGCTCTAAGTTCCTACAGGTCTCTTATTATTAGTACTACTAGGATTAGCCTTAGATAATTATATTCTAGGCATAACAGGATAAGGTAGTAGATATCCTTGTCTCCTCCCTAGCATTAACATATTAATAATATTACCTTAGGCACCTATCTATTATAAAGGAAGGCATTTAGCCTTATTTTTTCCGTTTAAAGCTGTACTAAGGCCGTAGATTTATGCTTTAGCAGGCTATTATAAAGCCTTACTATCTTTTTTATACTCTTAAAGTTAGGTTCCTTGTCTGCTACTATTACTTTTGCCTATTCTCTTCTTACCTAAGCCTTATGCCTCTGCTATATCTACTGTTTTTCCCACTCCCTCTCTAATTCCTGTTTAGCTATAAGGCTGCTAGGGAGGGGGGGGGGGGCATTAGGAAACGCCTTATAGTGATTACATCGGCGGCCTCTTCCTCAGCGTTATAGCCGCAATGCTATTAAATTATAGGCCTGTTATATCTTCTTGCCTATACTATTATCCTTAAGTCTTTAGTAAAATCATTATTTAATATAATTAAGGTATAAATCCACTAGTAGCACTACTGCTTCTGTCTCTAAGAGTGTTACTAGCGTTGCCTTATATGCCCCTATAACCCGCCTTAAGCATTTATTCTGTTCCCTTATAAATGCCTTTACTACCCCCTATACTACCCCTTCTGGCTTGCTATAGGTATAGTATATCCCAGCTTTATAGGCTATTATACTTCTTATTACCTGTATATAAAGGGATCTTATATACTCTAGTTAGCATCCCTATGTAAACACAGCTAGTGCTATAAGTGCTAACTTTTGCTATAATAATTTAGCATTTACCTTCTCTATATAGGTTAACTAATAAAGCTTCCAGTAAATCCAAACCCCTAGGAATTACGCTAATTATGTTAGTTGTATTATTACTCTTTTAAGTTAGATTGTCATTATAATTGCCTGCCTCTTCCTTATAAAGTATATCAGCTTGCTATTCCCTAGGTTAAACCTTAGCTTATACTCTTTTAACTACTCCTTACATATTCTCTAGGCTCTTTCTAGTTATACTTTTATCTCCTCTGCTGTTTTTCTATATACTATAATGTTTATATTATCTAAAAACCCTAATATTAATATTAATTCCGCTGCTACTAGTCTTTAATATAGTAGCATAATATAAAACAGGAAGAGGATAGGAGATGCTAGTAACCCTTACAAAACCCCTATAGTGACTTAGATATCCTTAGTAATATGTCTATTAAACGCTAATTATGCTCTCCTTTTTAATATAAAGCCCTATGCCTATTTGGCCATTTACCCTAGCAGTCCTAACTCCTTTATAGTGCGGATTAATTATTTATAGCTAATAGTATTAAACGCCCTAGTAATATCTAGCTATAGTAATAATGCTATTCCCTAGTAATACCACACTATCCTTATAACCTTTTTTAGCATGCTTAGTACTACCTTTGTTAATCTGCCAGCCCTGTTGCCTATTTATATATCTAATAGTATATAGCCTTCCTTTACTATAATAATAATCCTCCTTATAATAGCTCCCTTAATTACTTTTCCTATTGTATTTATTAGTAATATTAGCCTTTATCCCCCTAGTCTGCCTAACTCCTTAAGGGTTTTCCTAGGTTTACATAGAACTACTACCTTTGCTCGCTAGAAGGTGGCCGGATGGTATCCTAAACCATAGCATGCATTAGCAAGACATATTAAACACAATATTAGGGCTACTTTACATAGCTTAAGGAAACCTGTTAGCAGCTCGTCCAGCCCTAGGGCTTTCTAACTTGCTATATTCTTTATAACTTCTTTAATTTTCTCCTTTATAAACACAGGAGCCACCTAATTATTACTATAGTATCTTATTTCTGCCTCTATCTCTAGATTTAAAGCCCTAGCCGTGGATAAAGAAAAGAACCTCTCTGTAAATACCTTTGCCTTACCCTTATATATAACCTCTACTATCTCCTCCCTGCTATTATCTCCTAGCCGAGTTAGTAGTAGAACCTGTTATATCTTAGGAGGAAGTCCACTTTATAGCCAGGCCTAGCGCTCTAGGGTTTAAAGGCTCTATTTAGACCTAGATAACTTACTAACTACCTATTACTAACTACTTCTCTTCTCCTCTAAGATTATATAATTCTGTTTTCCTATAGCTTCTTTTAAGGCCTGCTATAATTCCTACATTTGTTAATACTATTACTACCTATTAGTATATCTTGCCTCTACTATTGCATTCTTTACCTTTTTATTCTACTAAGGCTGTGGTTTACTATGCCCTTAAGGTTGTTTAGGTGCCGCTATATTAGCTATCTCTATAAGTTATTAGGTAAGCTATTTTGCATAGTTATTAATTTCCTATTAGTTACTTAACAGGAGCTCTAACCCCTTCTTTCTAAGCCTGTTTAAAGCCTTTACTATAATAAGGTTCTTATCCGCTGTCCTCTAACCCTAGACTAACCCTAGGCTATTGCTTAATTCCTTGCTTATCCTAATGCTAATAAGCTAAGGCATATAGTTAAATTTAGCGATTTCTACTAGCCTAATGAATTTAACACTAACGTCGTGAGTGGTCCACGCATGGTTAATAGTGCTATTCCTACTACTATGTTCTCTCCTTATTACTTCCCTAAACGGCATAGCTAGGCCGAGTTGCCACCTTATTATAAATTCTAACATTTTATTATGCCCCTAAGAGGTTCGGCCGAATCTGTCCCATAAGGGGTGGTGTTAGTTAAAGTCCCCTATAAACACACTCTAGCCCTTTGCTTAGGTATCAGTAAAGTGTTATAAAGGCATTTACTACTCCCTTTTATAAGCTAGGGAATAAATATTATATACCTCTACTTTATATAGCTTAATACTATACTAATCCTCCCCCCTTTTTATAGTCTAAAGTTCTATCTTAACCTTCTAATGTATATAAATTACTATTCTTCTGCTATATATTGCTAACGTATAGTGCCCCTAAGATAAATTTAGCAGTATACTATTATAACCTCCTAGTTCCTAGATAGCTATCACCTTAGAGCTAATGTTATGCCCTAACACTAGGTGTACTAAATTGCTTTTCTTCTATATATTCTAGTATATAACCTTAATTATGTACTCTATTATGTGCTATGGAGCACTCTGGTTAGGCTAGCTCTAGTATTGTTTTGCCTTCTTATTAGTTATAAAAAGGCTAGTATTATGCCTTCCTCTACTAGTCTCTATTATCCTAATTATAGCTTATAGGTTTGTTTTGTAGAAGGGCCCCTTAGTTATATGCTCCTTCCTCTTAGCTGCCTTTCTATTAGTCCTCTGGTCTTTTCTCTATAATAACCCTTGTCTGTAGTAGCTGTTGCAGCCTCTGGCCAATGGCCGCGGAAGAACAGCGGCCTTATAGCATAAGCCTCCCTAGCCTGCTGCTATCTATTATTGCTTACTAAGCACAGCTAAGACTATACTAGATATACCCCTGTATAATTTAGGCATTTCTCCCATACCTTACCTGTTAATATTAGGTAAGTCCTCTCTTCCTTAGGGTGTTTTCTAGTAGTATACCTACTGTATCTTACCTCCTCCTTATAGTACTTAGTAATATACCTAATCTTATAGTAGTTATAATATTGCTTTAGGTAGATTATCTTATTATATAGCTTAGCATTAAAAATCTCTGCTTAGTATACTATCCCCCTATAGTATAGGCAGTTTACTGCCTTAGTGCCCTTAATACTAACTACTAGTAGTGCCCTTATTACTATTCCCTTTGGCTTTTATACTATTATCTTTACTGTATTTAAACCATTCTCCTTTTTAATATTCTTCCTTATATCCTTAATTATAATATGGTTTATTAATTATATTAGGAATCCCTTAATAATCACACTAAACATCTTCTTATTTACTTCTACCTTAGGTCTAAAGGTAACTCTTACTTAGGCTATGTTTTCCTTTTATTTCCTCCTTACTTTAGTAAATATAATAACTATATCTCTACTTTATAGTTAGTATACTACTACTACCTTCTTTATACTAATAGCGCTGTTTACTGCCTTTATAATCTCCTCTAGCAATCTGTTCCTAACTGCCTTACTAATAGTATTTCCCTTTACTATTGCTTCCTAGTAATAGCGGGCTAGTATTGCTATACCCTTTGTTTAGGCTAGAGAGATCATTATCTTCTGCCCTATAACTTTATAAGCCATAATAGTTGCCTAAGTTCTCCTAACTACTAATCTAGTCCTAGGAATAGCCTTTATTACCTCCTTAACCGCCTTCTTAACTATGGTTTTTACCTTACTATTAACTGCCTTTATAATTAAAGCCTATAAGCCTTCTGTGCTAGTTCTTATTTAGGCTATCTTTTCTCTTATATTTATAGTAATTTATATAATAGTTTTAATAAAAGCTTATACTTTTATTATTTCTATCTTTAGAATAACTTTTATTATTTATTCCTTTAGTAATTTTATTTTATTCTTTAGTTTTTCCTATACTACTACTACTCTGGGATTCTTTCCTTAAAGCTATGTTTTTTCCTAGGTAGTGCCCTATCCTTTATTAGTTATAGATCTATGTAAAAATTTATTAATTATTATGCCCCTTATACTGCTTACTTCCCTTATATAATATGCTATTGCTAGGGGGGGTAATTAATAATAAGGAATCCAATTCCGTGATTCTTTTCCGTTTTAGGCGTAATACCGTGTCGTATCCGCGGTTTTTGTAAGAGAGGTATAGCTCTTAGAGCAGCCTTAATATTATGTTTAACATGCCTTATAAATGCATACTATGGTTTAAGACACTATCCGGCCTCCTTTTAGTAAGCAAAGGTAGTAGTTCTATGTAAACCTAGGAAAACCCCTAAGGAGTTAGGTAAACCAGGGGGGTAAAAGCTAATATTACTATTAAACATAATAAGAAAAGTAATTAAAAGAGCTATTATAAGGAGAATTACTACTATAGCAAAGGAAGGCTATATACTACCAGATATATAAATAAGCAACAGAGCTAGTAAGTTAATAGAGATAGTACTAAGCATACTAAAAGAGGTTATAAGAATAGCATAGCATTACTAGGGAATAGTATTATTATTATAACTAGATATTACTAAGGCATTTAACACTATTAGCTATAAATAATTAATCTATACTATAAAGGAGTTAGAACTGCTAGGGTAGATAGCTAGATAGGCACAGGGCTTTATATTAAAAAGAAAAGTATAATTAGCATTTAACAGATATATTACTAAGGAAATCTAAGTTACTACAGGGGTTTTATAAGGGTTACTAGTGTTTTCTATTCTCTTTCTGCTCTATATTATACTACTATATTAAAGACTAGCGGCGGCGGAATTAATATTAATATTAGGGTTCTTAGATAATATAAACATTATAGTATATAGAAAAACAGCAAAAGAAACTAAAGTATAACTAAAAAAAGCCTAGAGAATATATAAGGAGTGGTTAAGGAAATATAGGCTAAGGTTTAATCTAAAGAAGAGCAAGCTAATATACTTTATAAGAAAGAGGCAGGTAATTATAATAATAATCTAACTTAAAAGAACAATAATATAACTAACATAATCAGCGTAATTCCTAGGGGTTTAGATTCACTAGAAGCTTTATTAGTTAACCTATATAGAAAAGGTAAATACTAAATTATTACAGCAGAAGTTAGCACTTATAGTACTAGCTGTATTTATATAGGGATGCTAACTAAAGTATGCAAGATCCCTTTATATATAGGTAATAAGAAGCATAATAGCCTATAAAGCTAGGATATACTATACCTATAGTAAGTTAAAAGGGGTAGTATAGGGGGTAGTAAAGGCATTTATAAGGGAATAAAATAAATGCTTAAGGCGGGTTATAAGGGCATATAAGGCAATACTAGTAACACTCTTAAAGATAAAAGCAGCAGTACTACTAGTAGATCTATACCTTAATTATATTAAGTAATGATTTTACTAAAGACTTAAGAATAATAGTATAAGTAAGAAGATATAACAGGCATGTAATTTAATAGTATTATAGCTATAATGCTAAGGAAGAGGCCGCTAATGTAATTACTATAAGGCGTTTCCTAATGCCCCCCCCCCCCTCTCTAGCAGCCTTATAGCCAGATAGGAATTAGAAAGGGAGTAGGAAAAATAGTAAATATAGCAAAGGCATAAGGCTTAAATAAGAAAAGAACAGGCAAAAGTAATAGTAATAAATAAGGAACCTAACTTTAAAAGTATAAAAAAGATAGCAAGGCTTTATAACAGCCTGCTAAAGCATAAATTTATAGCCTTAGTACAGCTTTAAATAGAAAAAATAAGGCTAAATGCCTTCCTTTATAACAGATAGGTGCCTAAGGTAATATTACTAATATATTAATACTAGGAAGGAAATAAGGATATTTACTATCTTATTCTATTATGCCTAGAATATAAATATTTAAGGCTAATCCTAGTAGTGCCTATAATAAGAAACCTACAGGAACTTAGGGCAGTGCTTAATAATAAAAAGCTAGTACTAAATATTATAAAGTAAGTGCTCTTAACTAAGTAACTTTAGTAGTATAAATTAGCAGAGGAGCTTTATAAGGCATAGTAGATATATAATATTAAGGCTAAGAAAGGGACTAAAGGTAATAGAAATAATAAAATAAAGGAGGAAGAGCCGGATTAGGAGGGGAGGTGCTTATAGGGGGTTTTTACTAATATACTAACCTTTTATATAAAGCACGACCACACTTCTGTTATTATCTGCAGTTCTGGGGGAACTGGCAGATATCTTATACTAATAGTTAAAAATAATAAAGACTTTATATTAAAGGCTTAGCAGGAGCTATATAGAAAAATATAGGTTTTCTCCCTTATCTTAAGGTTTTTCCTATATTAAGAAGTTAGTTAATGAACTAGTTAGTGGCTCTAGCTACCTAGCGTACATAAATAGTAATAATAATAGTTCTTTAGTTAAAAGAATATTTAATTATAAGGTTCTTTATAATCTTTATTAAAGCGTTAACTTAGCCTTAGCTAGTAGTTAAAATTCCTAATGCTTTTGTATTTAAAAGTATACTATAAAATGTATCTGCTATATATCTTATATTTATAAGATATATATGTTATTAAGGTTTTTTATTAGTATTATAGTTATAGGGGTTCTTAAGAAATAAGGTATGTTTAAAAGTATTATCCTATAAGAAGTTTATAGTTAATACTAAAAAGAGCAGGGATTTTAGTGCTTATATAAAGAATATTATAAAGGAAAGAGTATTATAAGCCTTTTTATTATCTGGTTTCTCTTTTTTATTAGTAGTAAGAAAAGCGGCATTTTAAGCGGCTTTTTTATGCTTATCCTTACTATTATTATTAGTAGCAGTAAGTTAGGCTAATTCGCCCTTATAGGCCTGTAGGAATGCATAGTATTAGTGTTTAAAAGGTAGTTTTTAGTATCTTTTATTATTCTACTAAGTTGCTTTTGCTTTTTTTTACTTAAAGGTAAAATAATTAGTTAACTAGCATTTTTCTTTATAGTAAATAAAGCATTTCTTTAAGCTTGCTCTAGCTTAAGGTTTTTTATAATATATAGCTTGTAAATAGCATTAGTTTGTAAATATTACTATATTAGTATGTTAGTCTGTAAACCAGGTGATAAGGGCATTTGGATTGTTATTAGTAGTTATTAGTAACTAACTTATAAAGGTTAGTAGTATGTTTATTACTAAGAGGTAATTTTAAAGATTGCTAATAAATCCTTTAAAGGTTAGCACGTTTCTAAATTTTCCATTATAAAAATTATTATTATTTTCTATTACTTATTATACTTAATAAAGAAGAATTGTATCTTATTTAAAAGGGTTATAAAGGCTATTAAATATTATTATAAGTTAGTTAAGAAGAATTTCTAAGTATTCTAACTTATTCTTTATTAGGTATTTTATAATAATATAGTGAAGGCATAAATTAGTAAATTGTATTTTGTAAAAGCTCTTATTCTTAGGTATTTTAAAGTAATTCCTAATGTTTTAAGTTATCTCCTTAAATAGGATTATCTTTGCCTTAAAGTATTTAAGGATGTATATATATACTTTATCTTAAAGTATAATAAGAAAGGCTTTTAGGTAAAGTAAGGGGAAAACTCCTGCTTAAAAACATTTCTCTTTAAAATATAGTAACTTCTTATTAATAAAGTTATATACTTCTCTAGAATATTATTCTTTTTTTTAATAAAGTCTCTTAAGAGTATTAAGGGCTTTTTAATTACTATTAGAAATTATTCTAGTTAGGTTTTATATTTTAGGTTAAGGGTTTTTAGTTAAATAAAAATCTTTATTATTATTAGAATCCTTATTATTAGAAAGTTTAAATTATTAAGTCTCTTTTCCTTTCTTAGTTGCTTTTTCAAGTAAAGGTTTATAATCTGTATTAGGGTTAATATTTAAGATATTAATAAGATCTTTAGAGATATTTAATCTTAATCCTCTAGCTATCTTAACGCTATTATTATTAAGGTAATTATATAGGATATACTTAAGATTAGTATTACTTCTATTAAAAGCATTCTTAGTTTAATTTTTATAGTTCCTTTAGAAATTAATAAGAAAATTATACCCATTTTCTTAGTTAAGAATATAATAATTAATTATATAGGTAATATAGTTGTTAATTTGTTGTTTAATAGCTGTATTAATATTAATGTTCTTAACTAACTTAGTTTAATTTTAGGATAAAATTAGGCAGTGTTTATAAAGCTTTTAAGGAAAGGTACTCTTTAAAAGTTCTCTTTTATAAATATCCTTTTAAAGTTATTCCTTAAAATTATCTCTTGTTTTTCCTTAGCTTAAAGATATTTTTAGTATTTTAGGCTTTATATTTAGTACTTGTTAGTTACGCGCAGGTTACTAGTATGCTGCAGCATAAATGTAGGGGGGGGGTAAAGTTAATAATTAATTCTATTTATTTTAAGAAAGAGAGAAAAAGTAGGCTATAATGCGGAGGTGTGGTATTATAGCCACGTTATAGCCCTAGGTTATATAACCTGTAATCTAGCTAATTAGGGTGTATGCATTCTATATGCAACCTATAATTTCTAGTTAATGTGGTGTATCCCTTTTATTCTCTATATAAGCAATTCTAATACTTATAAATTTTCTCTTTATTAAAGAAGAGGAATTGCTCTAAAAAAATACATAAAACGCCCTAATAATTAGATATTAAAAAACAAGTAATAAAGCGAAAAACATCCTTTAAATGAATGACTTTTGTTAGTCTAGGTTAAATGGTTGTGGGGCCAAAGTGTATAATTCCCGCGTTTAATCCTACTAAATTAGGTGCTTAATTTGCTGTTGACTTTAGTGAGGAATTAGGACTTTTCTATTCTTCGGCGGCTTCGGCGGCAGCTCTTGTGGCAATTCTCATGACAGGTCTTTTAACCTATCCTTCTATACGGATTCAGGCTTTATTCTTTATTATAAAGGTCTTAAAAGCTTTATTTAGTAAAGCTTTTGTTATTATATCTACAGGATTATTATTACTATTAATCTATTATATCTCAGCTACTTCCCTCTTTTTATATAACTGCCTTAAAGCTATAATATTAATTATTAGCCTTTTTTCCTTTATTATCCCTAGCTTAATAATATATTTATATAGTAAGAAAGAGTTAGTGCATATAATTATTAGAATTCTTAGCTTTTTAATTTAGTTAGTAATGATATTTAAAGTAGTGCTTATTATATAAGTAATATTAACACCTTAAATTATCCTATATAACTTAAAAGCTAAAGCACTTCTTATAACTCTTTTAGACTTAGTTAAGCTATATATTATAATATTTCCTCTAAAGGTGAATTTAGAGGTATTATTGTCCTTCCTTTTATTACTTAGGATAATTATATAGCCTAGTTAAGAGCTAAGGTCTTTATTATTTATAAAAGAACTATTAATAAAGATAAAAAGAGCAGTGTTTTTTAGTAAGAGAGGTATATATTAAAGTCTATAGTCTAAATTATTAATTTACTATTAAAGTCTTTTATTAAGCCTTAAAATATTATTAGATTCTGGTTATTAAACCTAGGTAGTAACAGAAAGATTATAAGATACTTTAGGTTAATATATTAGAGTAATATACGCTCCTTATACTTACTATTTAATATATTTCGCTTAGTTAGTCAGGTTATTAACTTATAATAGCTTCTTTTCTTATGCCTTTTATTATAGAAAGAATGTATTATTATTAGCTTTGCTTAAAATGCAACTATTAAACATTAATAGTATTAAAATTATTAACTTCTCTTTTAGCTTTATAAGGAATTTAGCATTTCTTAACTCAGCCTCTTTATAATTAAAAAATTTAGCATTACTAAGTCCTAAGGTATTATTAGTCTGCATTTTAATAATTCTAAAACATAAGCTTTTACTAGAAGAAATAAGGAAATAAGGGTTATATATAGAGGTAATTATTTATAGTTTCTAATAATAATAATTAAAATATGTTAATTACTAATATATGCCAGCCTCTGCTATTCCGTATAGCAGCTTAATTATAACCATAATAACGTTTAGCGGGTAAAGGTATGCAATTTACACAGGAAGCTTTATAAGAATTATATAATTTAGCTTTGTTTATAACTATATATATACCTAAGTAATATACCTTAACTAAGCCATAATGCCTTTTCTTTTTAATAATAAAGTAAGAGTAATAATAAGCCTTTAACTAGCTCTTTAAATCATTAGTAACTATATAAGGATAACTTCTTTTCCTTAGTTACTATAGCCTTAGATAATATATTATGACTTTTTATATAGGGAGTTAGTTGCCTTGCCTTTAATTTCTCTTACAATTTATAAGCTAAAAAGTCTTTTGCCTTTATGCCTTTATAAGTTAAATTTCATAAATTTAAATATATTTCTAGCTAGTAGAGTATTAATTTCTGCTTTATTAAAGAGTTTAAAAGGTTCTCTAGGTATATTAATTTTTCCTTGCATATAAAGGTTAATTATAAGTTAAAAATCAGCCTTTTCTTTCTTAGTAAGAAAATCCTCTGCTTAAGGGTGTTTCTAGGGTCTTCTATATCCTCTTTATAATAAAGTTATTAGGTTATTAGGGGGGTTCTTTTAGTTTTTGCCACCTTAAATCGGGTCTTCTTTATAAGAAGATTCTACCTCTAGTAAGGATATATATAGTTTAATAACTATAAACCAAAATTTCATAGGGCTATAAGGTATTTTAATAATATAAGTCTTTCCTTTTATTAAGAGAAGCTTATAAGAGCTAGTTTATCTACCTTTTTTATAATAAACTTATATATTAAAGTTTAAGGGAAGAGTATATATAGGCAGGGTTATTAGACCATTATAGGTATTAAAAGCATTATGGACTTAGCGCCTTATAAGACTATGCCTTACTTTATTTATTGCTTTTTAAAGTATCTTAGCTCTTTAGGCAACTATAAAGCTTAGGGGGGAATTATTTATTATCCTTAAATAGGTTCTAAAGACTAAGAGGGTAGGGATAAGGCTATTTAGACTAGTAGAGTTATTAACTGCTTTAATAGCTATTTAAAGCATTTGCTCTTTTAGAAAAAAACCATTAGCTTTGGTCTTAATAATATTATATGCTTTATAAAGAGGGGCATAATATTGCTTAAGTTTTCTAATACTATTGTCAGAATCGCTTATATGGAGGATAGAAGGGATACGCTACATTGACCAGGAATTATAGGTTGTACACAGAATGTACGCACCCTAATTGGCTAGATCACAGGTTATGTGACCTGGGGCTGTACTGTGGCTATAACACTATACCTCTGTATTATAGCCTGCTTCTTCCCCTCTTTAGAGATATAGATAAATTAATTATTAAACCCCCCCCCTTACAGTTATGCTGTAGCATACCTATAACCTAAGCGTTACTAACACTAATTAGTGGTTGCTAATAACTATAGATTTACTAGGTTATATATAGAAGAGACTTATTTAAATGCTTTTACTTATATAACTATAAGAAATTCTAATGTTATGCTAACTAAAGGATTATTTCTTTAATTATCAACTTTTGCTACTTATTTATAATTATAAGAAGACTTAACTCTTATAGATTTTCTCTCTTATTATTAACTATTACTTGTCTACAATTAAAACCAGATCTTTACTGTTATTCACAGAGAACCAATGCTAACTACTTTAATTAGCACTAAACATAAAGCTTAAAACACCTAAAGCCTAAAACACTAAAATATTGTTAAGCTAAGGAAAAATAGATGATTTTAATAAATAACTCTAAAAGGATGTCTATAGAAGAGAACTTCTAAAGAGCACCCTACCCTAAAAACTTTATAAACACTATCTAATTTTATCCTTAAATTAGACTAAGTTAGTTAATAATATTAATATTAATACAGCTACTAAGTAACAGATTAATAACCGTATTACATATATAATCAACTACTATATTCTTAATAAAGGAAAAGGTCATAATCTCCTTATTAACTTCTAATAAGATTACGAAAATTAGACAAAGGATACTTTTAATAAAATTAATAACAATCTTAAGTATACCCTTTGTAATTACCTTAATGACAATGGTATTAAAACAGCTAGAGGATTAAGATTAAACGTCTCTAAAGATCTTATTAATATCTTAAATATTAACCCTAACACAGATTACAAACCTTTACTAGAAAAAGCAACTAGGAAAGGAAAAGAAACTTAACAACTAGAATTTTCTAATAATAAGGATTCTAATAATAATAAAGATTTTCATTTAACTAAAGACCCTTAACCAGAACTATAAACCCTAACCAGAACACTTTCTAATAGTAATTAAAAAGCCCTTAATACTCTTAAGAGACTTTACTAAAAAAAAAATAATATTTTAGAGAAGTATACGACTTTATTAATAAGAAGTTACTATATTTTAAAGAAAAATATTCTTAAACAGGAGTTTCCCCCTTACTTTACTTAAAAGCTTTCCTTATTATGCTTTAAGGTAAAGCCTATACATACTTCCTTAAATACTTTAAGGCAAAAATAATCCTATTTAAAGAAATAACTTAGAATGTTAGGAATCACTTTAAAATACCTAAGAATAAAAGCTTCTATAAAACACAATTTACTGATTTATGCCTTTGCTATATTATTATAAAATATCTATTGTGAGGTATAGCTAGATATAAGAAGGCACGCCT
>AFQZ01000337.1:0-46705 GCA_000222935.2 Aciculosporium take MAFF-241224
AAGAAGAGAGAGAGAGAGAGGACCCACCAACCTTATCTTAGGCTCATATCTCATCGAGACTGGTTGAGCTCAGTTCTTCTTTATTCTTGCCTTTTGCGCTACATTTTCACCACACAATCGTGATTGGAGACAACACAACCCACCCCTCAGAATCGCCATGCATGTTCGGAATTATCTTGCAGCATGCCAAGTCCCGCGACCTTGCATGACACCGGCATTACACGAGCTTCACTCTATGCGACGCGTTGACAATCATTGCGATGAATCAGGCAAGAAACGACGACATTGACGATGGACAATGCCATGTCTGTTGAACATGTTGTGCCTCGTACTAAATATAGTTGGTACGAAGTCAAGTCCTTGTCATTCGGGTTGGCCCGCAAAGACGGCTAGCTGCATAGTATTGGTCGTCGATAATTGGTGCATCTGTAGCCATAGTCTCACGAGATAGCTTCAGAGATATCTTGCTCCCGAGTCGATGGCGTGTCTACCCTCATTCCGACGAGCAGGTCGGCCGTATTTTGACCATTTTCATCAAGCATAAAAGATGCCGGCCTGCCCGTTTCATGACTATGAACCTCTGTCTCCTTTGGATAAGTCAGTCTGCGGCATCAATGGGGATGTACCAAAAGCATTTTCAAGAGATGAGAATGCTTACCTGCTGGTCAAAGACGTACACGCATAAGTGACCTTTTTTGGTCAGTGCAAACATGAAGTTGTCCAGTCTCTTGCTAGTCACGTTTCCCCTGGTATTTTGCATAGATGTTCAGGTTCTGCGCAATAAAGACAACCATGAAACAACTATACATGAATCCTCGTTTCTACACCATCTTCTGAAGCGTCAGGGCCAGCGATGCGGCGCGGACGGTGGAGGGCGAACGTGTGCAAAGGGCTTTTGCTGCTCCAAGCAAGGGTATGTTAGCTTTCTACCTCTTTCTTCGCTGGAAGAGATTCTTAATCGACCGTCTGCTTTTTTTAGATGGTGTGGAAAAGACTTCGAGTACTGCTCCTCTCCAGCATGCCAAGTCGACTTCAGCGACAGCTGTGACGGCAACATTCGACCCAACGGCCCAGATACGGCCAATGTTGATCGTCCAAAAAAGGGCGACATTCCGTACGGTAGAGGTATTTACCACTGCGAAAAGTACGGCGTCATCGCGATCACGTATGATGATGGGCCTTATATGTATACCGAGGACTTGCTCGACCTGTTAAAGGTACGTCGGAGATCCTCGCACGATCTGGTAGAGGTGCGAACAAGACAACCGACTACAGCCGAGACTGACACCACTCACAGAGGTACGACGCAAGAGCAACCTTCTTCGTCACCGGTCGCAACCTGGGCAAAGGTGCCATCAACGACCGCGACCGGCCCTGGCGGAATCTCATCAAACGCATGGTATCTGACGGTCACCAAGTTGCAAGTCACACGTGGTCTCATCAGCGACTAACGCAAATCAGCGACACTCAGTTGTACAACCAGATTGTATACAACGAAATTGCTCTCGCCGATATTCTTGGCTATTTCCCGACGTATTTGCGGCCCCCCTACTCGTCCAGCAATGAGCGAGTGGACACAAAGCTGGGAGAATTGGGCTACCACGTCACATACTTCAACTTGGATACGGAGGGCTACTTGCACAACTCTGCGGGGGAGATCCAGCGCTCAAAGGACATTTGGGACAATGCTGTGGAGGGCAAGCAAGTAAAGAAGACGAAGTGGTTGGATGTTGAGCACGATCCCGTGTATCAGACTGTCTATAATTTGACCGAGTATATGCTCAAGTCGATACGCAGAAATGGTTTCCGCCCTGTCACGGTGGGGGAATGCTTGGATGACCCTAAGCAGAATTGGTACAGATCAGTGGCCGGTGAGGATGGGAGAACTGCTCTGGCTACGAAGCCGAACCCTCATTCCAGACCTTCCGTGCAGAGGTGTGGTTGAAGGAGTACTGCGCATTCGGTGTGCCCAACTTCTGAAGCGAGCAAGGCTGCTACTTCTGGGATTTATTGTCGCTCTCTATGGTTTTGGTCCATTTCCTCTGCTTCTGTCGACTATTAGCAATATCATCTAGGATCCAGAGAAAGTTCTATCGATTTGTTTTGGGATTCATGGCGACGGGAAAGGAACAAAAAATGTTAACTTTCTGACATAACCCCCCTTTCTCTAATTTCCAATCAACCGGGGACTTTGGCTACGGAAAGGATTGACGGTGGCGGGCCGCGGCGCAATTGAGAGAGAGGTACAGTACCGTACCTGCAGGTACAGCACGTGACCTGGACTAGCGCATGCGTGGGTGCCCCACCTGGAAACCTAATATTCAGATAAAATAATAAAAAAGTTGGAGGGGGAGGGGCCATTAAAAGCATTCAGCAAGTGACACATCCATGCATACGTTAGTGGCACCAAAATTTTATTTTTCCATAGAGAATCATCACGATCAACATTGTCTTCTCGCAACGGCAAACCGATACAATGGCCACCGATATCGAGGCCGAGGCGCCTCATAACCATTTTGATGTGGGTTCATCCGCAAACACCAGCTTCCCACCAGTTGCGGGTCTGACATGTCTCATTATAGACGATTCTAGTGCTGGACTTTGGCAGGTACATTTCAAAGTTGAACAACCATGACTGGCACAGCCTTGGGCTGACACTGTCACCAGTCAAACCAGCCATCTCATCCTACGACGTCTACGCGCGCTCAATGTATACACTGAGATGCTGCCCTGCAACACTAAGCTCGCTGATCTTACCTGGAAGCCCAAGGGCATTATTCTATCTGGAGGTGGGAGCCATTCTGAGTGACTCATTGTATCCTGATACTGACAAACATGTTAGGACCCTCCTCTGTTTATGATGCGGGCTCTCCTCACGTTGATCCTGCCGTCTTCGAGCTTGGCGTCCCTATTCTGGGCATCTGCTATGGTTGCCAGGAAATTGCTTGGCAAGCCAATTCTGAGAATGTCGCTCGGGGGACAGCTCGAGAATATGGGCACGCCGATGTCACCATTCAGAAAGCCGGAAGCCATGCTGACCGCCTCTTCGCTGGTTTGGGCGAGACTATGCATGCCTACATGAGCCATTTCGATAAGCTCGTGCGCCTGCCCGAGGGCTTTGTGGTTGTGGCCAAGACAGCCAACTCTGAATTTGCTGGTATCGCTCACCAGACTAAGTCTGTCTTCGGTGTCCAGTTTCATCCCGAGCTTGAGCACACTAAGCGTGGAAGTGAGCTGTTGCGCAACTTCAGCGTCGACATCTGTGGAGCGCAGCTTAATTGGGTAATGAGCGACTTTATCGAGCAAGAGATAACGCGAATTAGAAAACTTGTCGGCGACACAGCCCAAGTCATTGGAGGTGTCTCGGGAGGTGTTGATAGCACAGTGGCAGCTAAGCTTATGAAGGAAGCGATCGGTATGAACCTGATAGCTGTGCCCAGGAGGCGTTTGCGCGGAGCCTAACACAATATCTAGGCGACCGCTTTCATGCTATTCTCATTGATAACGGTATGGCTTGAGGCTCATATACGATGTGATCACACATTGACATGCGGCAGGCTTGATGCGTCTGAACGAATGTGAGGAGGTCAAGGCAACTCTTCAACAACATCTTGGGATTAATCTTACGGTCGTTGACGGCGGCGAGCTTTTCCTTGACCGTCTGAAGGGCGTTCAAGAACCTGAAAGAAAGCGCAAGATTATTGGCGAAACATTTGTATGTTGTTAGATTCACAATATTGCTACGGGATTTAATGCTAACTAGGAGACAGATTGACTTGTTCGAGAAGGAAGCCATCAGGATTGAGAAGGAAGCCAAAGACACCCCGAATGCTGGAAAGGTTTCCTGGTTCCTCCAAGGAACGGTATGCTACCATCTCATGGATATGGGACTTTGATGGATGAAATAACTGACAATGCGCAGCTGTACCCGGATGTGTAAGTATGGTGCCTTGAGCACCCGAATACAGGGCTAACAGCGGGCAGAATAGAGAGTTTGTCCTACAAAGGACCGTCTGCTGTTATCAAGTCCCATCACAATGTTGGCGGTCTACCCAAGGCAAGTCTGTTTCCTTCTTACTGGCATTCACTCGTTGGCGAAGCTGTTGGATATGAATAAGTGATCTGCAGCTTCTTCACACTGCATGCACATCAATCCACGATCGGCGTCCCGGTATTCAATTAAACTAATCAAGGGTTTATAGCGCATGATGGACGGCGTAAGCAAAAACCCCTGTTCCCCTCGTGGATGTCTATTGTTGACACACTCCGAAAATGACAGCATGGCCTGCGAGTAAGCAGATATCCGCACTTTTGACTCAATCCGGCGGACATGAAGCTAACAATAAGTTAGCTTTTGGAGCCTTTGAGGGAGTTGTTCAAGGACGAAGTGAGAAGCCTCGGCCGGCGACTACAGATTCACGAAGATCTCGTCAACCGACATCCGTTCCCTGGGTAAGTTCCTCCATCCTGTTTGGTTCCTTGACTTAAAAAAAAAAAAAAAAAAACCGGGTTAAGACCACGTAGTAAACACCAAGATAGAGGATGCTTCTTATCTTCTTCTTCTTCTTCTTTACCATACTGAACACACTGCTAATCCATTGATTGCTGCAGGCCTGGCATTGGAGTCCGCGTTCTTGGAGACCTCACGGCTGAAAGGGTTGACATCGCGAGGAAGGCTGACCACATTTTTATCTCCATGATTAAGGAAGCCGGAATTTATAATGAAGTGAGTCTCATTGGGCAGTAATGATGTGAATAAGAGCTGACTGTATGCGATAGATGTCTCAAGCCTACGCTGGTTTAGATACCAACAAAGGTACGCACACCATTTATATGCTAGTTAAGGCATAGTTGGAACGGATGTTTCTGACTCGTTTCCTTTAGCTGTCGGCGTCATGGGAGACACCCGTGTCTATGGGTACATTGTGATGTAGGTTGCTGTTTTGCGGTACCCCCTCTGCCTTCCAAGACTGGTTCTGACTTTACTGTGCAGTCTTCGCGCTGTGACGACGAGCGACTTCATGAGTGCCGAGCCTTATGAGTTTCCCTTTAGTCTGCTCAAGGCCATTGCCCGGCGCATCGTCAATGAGGTGGATGGAGTATCCCGAGTAACATATGATCTGTAAGCCTCTGACGCGTCTGTTATCTCAGAAGTATTGACTTGTCTAATACATGATAGATCGTCGAAACCTCCTGGTACAATCGAGTTGGAATGAGACATGGAAACCAGATAGTATGAAGAGCGGACATGGACGATATATAAACGGTATTACTTTTTAAGACGGAACAGGTTTTGGAAGCCTAGATGGGCGGATGCGCGATGGTAGACGGGAACCGGCTCAGTTGATTGCGAAAAGAATGGGAGGCGCGAACAAGGGAACGTACGTATCCCACGGCTGGCGTCCGCAGATCAGCGACTGGATGGGTACGTTTATTGGAGCCAAATCTATCGGACAAGCACATGCATGTTTGGAGTCAAATCATTCGCACTTTTTCTCGTTTACCAGTGGGAAAGCAATCTCGCCTGCAGTTGTACCACGAAAAGGGCTGTCCGGCTTTGTCGGAAGCATGCCGTGTTTGGACGTCGTGCGTTTGCAAACTCACGAATCAAGTCGGACAATTTAGCACCAGATGGGTACCGAGTCAGCGCATGTGCAACTCATTCCTTAGACTCCCGAATCTCTTGGTATGTAGGGTCGTGCTGGTCCTGAAGCAGCAGCATCAAAGTAGATCGGCAACGAAGGCCTCCAAAGAGAAAAAACCAAAGGGGGCCGGGTATCCATGCTCCAAGAGTCCCAAGGGTCCGAACCTCTAGCTCGAATCCACCACCACAGCGCTGGATAGCAACACTCGGCTCGGCGGAGTAATAAGCGCAGGTCCGACTAGGACTGCCCCCCCCCCCCCCCCCCCCCCCCCCGACGTCTAGTAAGAGAAGCCAAAATCCATGACACACGGTCACGGGTAGTTTCTAAAAAGTCATGTGCACGCGGCCTTGTATGCGCGTACGTCGTCCTATTGTGTGTTCGCACCTTGATCATGGCAGTGAGTAGCCAGCCCATCATGGGGCCGCACCCGGCGGCACCAAGGAGACATGCGAGGCGACGTCATTCGTCTTTTCACATGCCGCGAGTATATAAAGGGGTGAGATGGCGGGAAGGGGAGAGGAATAGAGTGCAATACGCCGCTGGGTCCGGAAAAAATTGTGCGTGCATAATAAATACTCTATCCCATGCCTGCCTATATACCTCCCTCCGTGCAGGCCGGTATGGGACAGAGGATGTGGTCATGTGCAACGAAAATCGGAGCTTTGTGGTTGCCGGCACGGTGTCGTCGAAATGCCGCTCTGAATAAACTGGTAAGGCAGAATTCTATTCATTCTTAACATGCTTTCAAGATACAGTGTGCGCACAGTGGCTAAACTCTACCTCCTGACGTAAGTAGGTCTGGGCTCCAGGGTTCTGCACTGTGTTGAATTCAAAAGACTCTTGCTGTAGGCAACAACAAACACATTGTAGCAAGTCGGATTCTTCATCGCAAGAGTCTTTTGCATAGAAGGGTGAGTGATGAGCAACTCTGATTGTCGTAGCACATTCTTTGTCTGAAATACCTATCTACTGAAATGGGAATAGCTTGACCTGAATACAATAGCTTTCATGGCCATTCCACCATATAAAAACGATTTCTCTCCGTCATGTCCCATCTGCGTCGTGTCATTATACATACGTCGTTTGATCGCTACATTAGACTCAACATGAACTGAGAAGGTTGAATGCGGTAAGAGCATAAAATGTTTATGCAGATACGGCCAAGAAAAAAACCCCCCACAAATAAATAACCAAGTAGAAGTAAGGCTCAGCTCAGCTCACAAGAAGAAAAAAAAAAGTCGTGTCTCTTGAGTTAGGAAGAAGGCTATTCATTTAGTATATTCTGGTCATAATATAAATCGCAATGGTGTGGGTGCTGCAGGCAATACTTGGGAACCAGAGGAGCCGCAAGAACCCCATTGGCAACAAGGTATTCTCTGAAGTTGAGAATACGCTGAGTCATCATCGTCGTTCGCTTTTTCCCAGTCTTTGGGTCCTTGTTACCAGACCAGACCAGCTCAGCCAAAGCAGCGGCACGAGGCCACATCTTCCCGCTGATGACAGCATCGTCGACCTGTTCGGACCACAATGGAGCAGCAGCGCCGATGACGTGCTTGGCCTGGGCCTCTGTCAGACCGGCTGTGAAGTCATAGTCGTAAATGCGCTGCCAGGTCTTGTAAGGTGCGCAAAACGATCCGCCTGGGCCGCCATAATTGAAAGAGAACGTGGCACCTGTGGGATCGGGATTCTTTTGTTCCTTGTTGTAACGAGGGTCATTCGTGACCCAGCCACCGTATCCACAGTCGAGGTACATAAAGTCGGAACTGGAGACTATGACATCGTATCCACTGTCGGTCAGCTTTGCAATGTTTGCAACGCCGTTGCTCCACGACTGCATGATGACGCTCTTGGGAACGTTTTTAGCAGCGGCATCTGGGGAGAGAACAACGTCTTCCCACATGATGAGGCGGCGCTCCTTCTTCCCCGTGTTTTCTTCTGACATGAAGATAGGATAGGCCTTGTCGACCCAGTACTGGTTGAGATCGGAATAGGTGCGCTTTGGATCAGCGGCAAACCAATCTTGGATGGCCTGACTGAAGTTGAAGCATTTGGTCTGAAGCTCGTCGCCGCCGGTGTGGAAGAGATTGTCAGCGAAGCGCTTGGACACCTCGGCGTAGATCTTTTCGACGACGGTGTATGTCTTGGGGTTTATCACATCCAGCTGCCCCGGATTAGGCTCGACGGCGGTGTGGAACTCAAATACGTCGTTTGACCACCAGCTGTTCTGGCACGTCACAATGTTTTGGTCGATTTGCTTCCAACCAGAGGCCGAGTGGCCCGGCATGTCAAACTCGGGAACGATTCGGACGCCACGTTCACGGGCGTATGAGATGATGTCTTGAACATCGTGGTCCGAATAGATCTCAGAGGGGGAATAGGCATCCTTGGTGACCTCGGGGTAGGACTGGAGCTGCAACGGCCACGACTGAGAGTCGGTGATGTGCCAGTGGACAATGTTCATCTTTGACAAGGCGAGGCCGTTGATTTGTTCTTTGATCTTGTTGACCGAGATGAAGTTGCGGGCGCTGTCAATCAAGACACCCCTGTACGGGTACTGGGGGTAATCCTTGATGGTGACGGGCTGCTCAACGATGAGGCCGTCGCCTTCGGAAATGACGATCTGCTGGAAAGTAGTGAAGGCATAGAGGGCGCCCCAGACCGTCTTGGCGGTCACCTCCACAACAGGCGACGATGAAGAAATGCTGAGAGTGTAGCCCTCATCGATGCCATGCTGCAGGTCAACAGACCAGTCCTCGACTCGAACCCTAATCTCGTTGAGCCAGCCTCCGGCGGCATCATCTCTCTTGTTGTTGGAATCCTTCTTGGCTAACTTTGGAAATTTCTCAAACACAGGGATCGGTTCCTCAATGGCCTGAGGGACCCATTTCAAGGTATGGATTGCTTGGTTTACGCGGTTCCACGCATTGATCACAAGTTGAGTGTTGTCGTTGTCTTCGGGTCGCCACTTCGAATTGGTTTGCAGGTTCAGCCACCCAACATTCTTGGGGCCGGACGAGCCCCAGGTGATCTCCTGTGGCGCAGGGAGCGGGTTGACTTTTACCGCCAAGCTGACCTGGATTGCCGCCAGGCCCAGCACAAGGGTGGAAGGGGCCAGAGAGCGCATCGTAATGGATGGCCAATCAATGATGGATGTGCGGCGGGGCGAAAGCCAAGCTCCGTCCAGTCCAGTCTTGTGTCTGAGTCGTGGAGTTGTTGCGATCTATGCAGTGCGCAAAATGGCAGGTGGGAGAGGAGGGTTCTCTCCAAACATATAGACAAGAAGTGTGTAAGGGGCGAGCGCCACTACTAGTGAGACTAGTGAGACTAGTAAGACTTAGTTGAGAGTGCTGCGGATGTGATGACTGAAGCAGACAGATATCAAGGCACACAGTTTTCCGTGAACCTTATATACACATTGATCATGTTGAAGTTTCCGCGGTAACCGGAAGCATGTCCCTGGACATATACCTTTTGAATGAAATATTTCTGTATATTTGGTCTTGGGGCTCGGTACCTACTGAGGTTGGGCCAGTTTCCTCAGCAACTCACATCCTCCCGCCTACCTACGACTAGGGAATCGTCTCTTCTTCGGATTGCTCGGCTGACCCCCGGTCGCTATTAACTTTAGCCTATTCATGGATATCGATGCAAGTGGTGGTGGGTTGCACGTATATACATATGCCGTCTTTATCGCTATAGCGCAGTTCAATCTAGAAGGAAGTTATTGCCCGGCAATATATACACAAATCGTGGTTGCCCTTTACTACCAATATGTTAATTATCCTCCCGTCCACACAAAACTGGCCGATCCTACAAACGCAGAGGCCCCCGACAACTCTCTCTCGCGTTTGCGCAAAGTCATGGCAATGCTTGGCGCCAAGTGGCGTTTCACCCAAAGAATACTACTTTTGAAATAACGCACGGCCTTCGGCTCTCAGATCTTGGAGTATTTCTTGAATGCTTCAATCAGACCACCCGTAGATGTGTCATGGCCTCCAACCTCGCCAGACTCGTCCAACTCCTTCAGGATCTTCTTGGCGAGGACCTTGCCCAGCTCGACACCCCACTGGTCGAAGCTGTTGATATCCCAAATGGCACCTTCCGTGAAAGTCACGTGTTCGTAGTATACAATGAGTGCTCCAAGCTCGGCGGGGCCAATGGATCCTCCAACAAGAATCGACGTCGTGGGACGGTTTCCAAGGAAACGCTTGTGAGGCGCGAGCTCCTCGGGAGCTCCCTCAGCCTTTACCTGCTCGTCAGTCTTGCCTACCATTAAAGCCTCGGACTGGGCGAGATAGTTGGAAGCCAGCATCTTCTGGTGCAGGTTGTCGCTGATGGGGTTGTGAGACTTGGCGGCAAGGATGAAGTCGGTTGGGATCAGCTTGGTACCCTGGTGGACGAGCTGGAAAAAGGAGTGCTGAGCGTTGGTGCATGGCTCGCCAAACAGAATAGGGCCTAAGAACGATTAGCTACACATCGTCGCGGAGATCCAAGGCATCAGGGGAAGGAAGGGAAGAGTAGAGGAAAAAAGTCGTGCCTGTTGTGTACTTGACGGCAGTCCCGTCAGAAGCAATGGACTTTCCATTGGATTCCATTGACAGCTGCTGCAAATAAGCTGGGAATCGGTGAAGGTATTGATCGAACCTGTGGGCAGTTAGCGCAAGAAAGTCGCAGTCAAGACGGCCCTCATAAGATCGGATCGGTCCTCATGAGACCCGTTGCCCATCGAACCTTGTGTCACTTACGGGGCAACCAGATGAGTCTGAGCCTGGAAAAAGTCAGAGTACCAGACACTAAGGAGACCACCCAAGACAGGAATATTGTGCTTAAGAGGAGTCTCTCGGAAGTGCTTGTCCATGGCGTGGGCACCACTGAGGAGCTTATGGAAGTTGTCGAAGCCGACATACAAAGCAATGCTCAGGCCAATCGCGCTCCATACAGAGTAGCGACCACCTACCCAGCTCTCAAATCCAAACATGTTCTTGCTGTCGATGCCGAATTTAGTCACTTCTTCCTCGTTGGTCGACAGAGCAACAAAGTGCTTGGCAATGTCGCCCTTGTTGCCCGTCTTTTCCAGAAACCAGGACTTTGCTGTATTGGCATTGGTCGTTGTCTCGGCGGTTGTGAATGTCTTGGAAGCTATGAGGAAAAGCGTTGTCTCCGGGTCAGAGTTCTTCAAGGCTTCGGCCATGTGCGTGCCGTCAATGTTGGAGACGAAGTGCAGAGTCATGTCCTCGGCACCGTAGTACTTGAGAGCCTCAGTAACCATGACGGGACCGCTATTGCACAGTGGGCGTCAGCCATTCTTATTGCACTCATGAAGCATAGTCCCTGCTAAAAAGTGACGTTGACGCTTGCAGTCTTGAGAGAAGAACTTACAGATCGGAACCTCCAATACCAACATTGATGATGGTAGTCAACTTCTTTCCGGTAAATCCCTTCCATTCGCCACTCCGGACCTGCTCAGAAAATTCCTTCATATGCTTCAGGACATGGTTGACACCACCAGCAGTATTCATGACGTCCACACCATCGACCTTCATGTCCCACCCGCCTACATTTCTGAGAGCTGTGTGAAACACCGCACGCTTCTCTGTAAAGTTAATCTTGTCGCCAGCAAACATGGCATCGCGCTTTTTCTCCACGCCGGCCTGTTCAGCCAGCTTGACGAGCAGATCGAGTGTTTCGTCTGTCAGAAAATTCTTGCTGAAGTCGAACAGAATCTCGGCCGAGACGCCATTCGAATCGAAGGTGCGAGCGAATCGAGAAAATCGCTCAGGGTCCGAGGCAAAGGCTTCCTTTAGCACGAAGTTTTTGCCGACGTTGTCACGGTGGGCTTGGAGCTCTGCCCAGGCAGGCAGTGTGTTGGCGGGGGCCATGGCGGTACTTTGCAGATACGATGCCGTCGATGAATAACCGTGCTTCAAATGCAATGGAGAGTGAAATGATGAGCGGATTATTCTGGCGGGAAAAAAATCACAGGTAAAGAAGGTTGCAACTGCAGTGGGAAGCGACGGGCCGGTTTTTGCTTGTGGCCTCGTAGAACGTGACCAGCCAGACGTCCCCGCCTCGACGTGCCTCGACGTCGTCATAGGCGCCGCCCCGCAATGGCCACAAGCCGCGACACCCCGCGGGGGGGCAGGGCAGCCACTCAATTGGCACGCGCTCGAGCAGCCAATTTCCTCATGTTCAATACATACATGATGCTTGCTACATGGCACTCGTTCTGAGTTCGTGAGCGGTGCCTTTACGCTGGGTAATGGCTCCCTGACGGAGCCGGCAGCGACGGATTGCAACTAGAAAGCCCTTTCTTAACATGCATATAGCCAGGCCACTGGTAATCAACACGACGCGACCTGCCAAGCCCTGGTTGCCTGACATATGATGTCTTGGAGACAGCACGATCGACTCGAGCTCCATGCACGCCACTGACCAACAAGGCTCGACGATGGACTGAGGACAATTTGAAGCTGGGTTCCGGCCCATTGAGCTCCCATGACTGGAGAGTCCAATCATCGCTCCCGGTATCTAATTTTAATTCGCATCTGACCGGCTCCTGCATGCCACAACCCGTGAGCCTCCTCCTCTGAGAGCCGTATGAACATACACAGGCCATGCACACATGAACTTTGTCGCCCCTGCTCACCTGCATTTTCAACTTTCGTGTATCTCATTCCCATTCCATACGATAAGTACTTTATAGGCACCAAGACGGCATGCCACGCGATCGACCGAAGGTGTACGGTGAAACAAAACCACGAGCCTGGTACTCGGCCAGGTAGTGAAGAAAACTCACACGCGTCTGGACTAAGCAGGTATGACCATTGACCAGGCGGTCCCGGCCGAGAGCGTCATGTTTGCGGCTGCTCGTAGAGTCGCAATCCATGCCACGTCGAGAGAAAACATGGCAATTTCCAGGCGATAAATGACAGTTAAAATGCGTTGAAAGGCTTTTTTTTTTATAGCATTGGACTTCGTAATGATTGATTCTGACCGAAAAGATCAAGATTATAGTAACGACCGTGTGCTATGTAGACTTATTTATCGACTAGAGCTAGAGAGTGGCATTTCTCTCCACCTTCTGCTGAAGAAAGCCCCGTCAAATATATACTGGTAAGCCGCATCCTCAATCCTAGTTATACAGTTTCTGATGCAAACCTCTATTTCGGCTTGTACTCGTCACTAGGTCTGCCGCGGGTTTGACGGCCGACGTTGGCACCAAACTGTTTCAAGTAATTCCCCGCCGGGCTGTACTTGCAGACCACGTAATATCCGTTGGCCTTTCTCTGGCCGCCATTGCACTTTTTCCAGGCACATCCCACCTTCTTGGAGTTTTTCCAGACAACCTGGGTAAAGTGTCCAGTCGAAGACGAAAAGTCTGGGTTGTTGTAGTCGTATTGCTTGCGCTCACGCCCCCACATGTTCGTAAACTCGCCCCAGAATGGGTACCTAGTCCTGTAGGCGAGGTTTTCTCCCGCGCTCTGCAAGTCACGAGAAGTCAGCACCCAATGACAGACAGACGTGTAAGGATTCTCATCATCGTGAATGCCCACATCATGGTAGAAATTGCACGTATCTGCCCAACCCTGTGACGCTTGAGCTAGAGCATTGTCCCAGACAAGTGCAGATGCGCCATGCTGGCCGCGGAAGAAATTATGCGAAGCCAACATTTCGTTCTTGAACGATTCCGCTCGAGCGGTAGGTGACGCACCGACGACAGCTAGCATCGTCGCACTTGCTGATAAGATGTTGATCTTCATTCTTATGGGTGAGGAGAAAAAGGTAGAGTGATGGATATTGTGACTTTGGGCCAGAGAATGGATGTTGCGGCGCACATCTGTGCTCTTTGCCTGTCACTTGGCCAGGACGAGCATCGTTTTTATACAAGTACACTTGTCCTGGATCTTCGAATACTTGCAGATCAAACGAGTGGTGTTAACATTGGACTTCGCCACTTGCATCGCAGCATCCCGAAAGAAGGTAACTTGTTTCATTCCTGTCAGAATCCTGTCCGTCCAATTAATTTATTAGCTAAAAAGTGAAAATTTCTATTACTAGCATATACTGCATGAGGCGAAACGGGGACAACATCGTAGTTGTGGCTCAAGATGCAAAACAATATTCGCTAACTTGAAGATGAGTGCTCATCGTGACGCCGAATGTGATATGCCCGCGTCGTTGCCAATTAAGTTTCGGAGCATGAACAAACACACTCAGATTCGTCTGGCTACCTTGAATGCTCTGGCTCATTCTCCACAATGATATTGAAGGCGTTATGTTTTCTTTTTTTCGGCATTCCGGTTTGGAGCTTGTTGCCGCTTACATCTCCAGCCTGATTACAAGGAACATCGAGGCCTGAATCGATAAAGTCCAGCTCCCGTATGCATCAAGGCTACACAGAAGAGGATGTCAGGGGGATCTTTGTGCTATGTAGTACAATTAAGGCCCCATCTTATTACCTACTTTTGTGTAGATATTTCCTTTTTTTTTCTTTCTTTTTTCTTCCTTTTTCCCCCCTTTTTTTTTAAACACCAAGAATTGGGCTACCAGATCGAGTGTGCTTTTTAAAGATTATCGTAGTCTTCTTGCCTATATGGATACTTACGAGACTGTAGTTACCCAACGTACTTTGCTCGACATATCATCCGCACATGCAAATGAGCTTCGTGTTGGTGGCTGATACCACACCCGGTCCTAGCAACCAAACCATTGAGCTCAGTCACACCATCATGTAACGCTCCACGAGGTTTTCTTGTCAAGTTCCATCAAGTCAAGCGACAAGCGGGAAAGCTAGAAGCCCCGTAATTCCAGCCACAAACCCTGATGCCAATTTAAGCTACAGCCCGATGCCCGATAAGCGGTCCTTATTCACTACCCGCACCAGCGCGATCGGTTGTCCAGCGATCGGCACGCCGCCCCTGGACGATCTGTCTCGGTGCTCCAACACCAGTGGCCCCCGGAAGAAGGGAAACCGGCGGACCATGTGAGGTACATAGGTGTCACACGAGGAAGTATTGCTTGCGTAGTTGCATCAGTGACATACATGTCAGAAAATCATACCTTGCGCTGCACAAAAAAAAACCGAAAAAAAAACCCCCCGAAGTACTCCAACACCGTGGACAATATGACGAGACCCATCACGAGCCACGACCCGTTTCACCCAGAGTAGTGAGCACTCAACGCTCCGTTTATATTGATGGAAATTCTACTCTGCCCGATGTCAGTGGAGGTGTGGTAATTAAAACGCTGCTGGGATTGAGTATCATAACTGACGGTGACACTTGATGTGCAGGGCGGTGCGTCCCATGTCTTCCCGGAGAGCCGCGGGGACGTAGACGCTGCTTACCCATTGGATGCCTGAAGATGATCCGCCAAGCAAGCCATGAAACTCCATGTACCGCAGTTTGCGACGGCGGTGCATTGTCCTCTTTCGTTGGTCTGGGTATGACGCACCATTTTTCTGGTCGACATCTACCAAAGATCGGGGCTTGATGCGGGCGAGATCTACATTAAAGGCAACTCGACAATGCCTCCTTACGCGAAGTAAGCTTACTGCAACGGTCGACCCCAGGACATCTCATGATATTTGACTTGCCTGCGTATTGTGTCATGTTTAACTGCGACTCAGTTCTCCAGGTATTTCAGCATCAGCAACCCCATACGCTTTTTGTTAAAGTGTCGTGTACAATACAAAACACAATATGAGTCCGACAGTTGGGATGCCTTGAGCGAGTCCTGTTACTTGAGCGAGTCCTGTTATTGGAGATGCCTCAACAAACTAGAGAAATCAAACAGCGCGGCGAGAGATTCGTTAAGAGGAGCGACTTGCCTGTACAATTCGCAACTCCTGAAAATTTCGAGTGTAAAGTACTGAAAATATATAAATTAGACTTTGTATACTTTATATACTCTATATGCTCCGAATGCTCTGTATTAGTTATAAGGAGGGTTTAGAAACCCTAATAAACTTAAAACAATACAGCAACTCTAATATCCGTTCTTTTCACGCGTCGACTCTGATATCTGGTGATTTGCAATGTGATTTTTGGTTCACGTTCTGATCTACCATTCAACTTTACTCTGGAAGGGGCTTGCGAAGAACGCAAGGGACCCTTCGGGCCTCAGCTCTGATGACGATTACAAATTCCCGGAAAGGCTAGGGTTTTTTCATTCAAGACTCGTGTCGTGGAAAACAAGTATGCCATGCTGAGTTCTCCGGCCGTTGCTGTTGACGTTACAGTGGCGTGACCAACAAGGTCGAGGAGAAAGATCTGACAAAACTGGGAGCCTGTACCACTCACTGATTCATTCTTTACGAGCTCGAACTCAAAGCCACCAGCCTTATGTCCGTCTTAGGTCTTGGCATTCGGAGCTCGATGCTTTTAATCGGATCCAAGTGCGGCTGTGTGCGGCTGTGAGCTGCTCTCCTTCAAGTTGACCCAATGCCGAAGTGAACATTGGAAGTAGACTGACGAAGCATGAGACTTTTTAAAGCACGAGCGTTTGGAAAGGTTGAGCAGAGTCTCGGTGATTCATTATTCAGCTATGTGCATACGCGCGCATTAGAACACGACGAATGAGCCCATGGTCGATTCCTTGGCACGTGCGAAATCTATCCAGCTCTCGTACTCCAGCAATTTTTTGGGGTCGGACCAGATTGACCTGAGAAATTGCAACGCCGGGTAATTGCACCATATTCCCGTCCTAGAAAGTGATTCTACATAAAGCTTATCAATGAAGACTTGTTGGTTTCTATCGGACGTAGTTTCCACCCCGGCGATGAAGAGAGGGAAGAAAAGGTCGTGATACAAATCGTCTGTTGACCCAGCTATGATGAGTTTGACGTCCTCTAGAAGACTCTCTGTCAGTGCTCCAGTGGCGCTAGACTTCTCCCCAGCTGTCGCAAAAGCCTGGTAGCTATATATCAGCGTGGCATAGTAGTGGACTCGAGTGAGTGCCTGAAAACATTCGCGCAAACGCTGGCCTCGACTGGCGCTTGTCAGCCTCGGACATGCCAAGGTGCGCTTGTGCGCTTCTTCAACGCGACGGCACCATACGCTCATATCTACTGGACGCATTTGCCCACCCGTCGACTTTATGACATGTCGTCTTCGTTCCAGTGTTGTGATTTTGTGAATCAAGCTCGTAAATGCCCAGCCAGACTCTGTATTGCCGAATTGCAATGGTACGGCCGACAATGGCAGAGGATCATCGTCAAAAGCGGTCGTACTAGTCAGAATTTCGAGGTCGTTGATATCCTTGACTAGGAATTTCAAGACGGGATGTGCAGATGGACCTTGCCAGAGTTCCAGCTCCTGTAGGTTGATGATTGTGCGGCATGCACGCAAGTGAACTTTCCAATCGCGGGAGCCAGGTACAAAGACTTCTGTATAGCAGAGGGCAAGCATGGATGCCAGAATCTCTGTAGCAGACATGACATTGGGCGACTTTGCTACCATTGACTTGCTAGATTGTAATTCCGATTGCAACTTCGCGCTTAAGATCCGTAAACTTTGGTCGCGCAGCGAGCAATAGATATTGAACAGCGAGCTCGACTGTTCGACAGACACGCCAGGCGTCATTGAGAGGTGTGCGGCCGCGAGACCGCTGACCGAGAGCTGAACACATGCTGAGTGCTGGAGAAAGTTGCGGACAATTGCGCGCCAAGGATGGCTGGGCTGGTCGATCCAAGTCAGACGTGACACAGCCTTTGTGCAGAAATGATGGATCAGCGTTTGAAATATCGTCCCGGATAAGAAATCTTGGGCAATTTTTGCATCCTTTGTCGGATCGGATAGTTCACCAAGAACGGAAAGTGCTCGTGAGCTTGAGGCGGTTGCGTCTTTCTTCTGCGAGTTTGAAGAGTCTCGGGCTGTGGCACAAACACTTCGGCAGCGTTTTCGGGCGGCATTCTTATCAGCACTTGAGGGATTGGGGCAGGCAATAGGTGCAAGCTTTCCAGCTTGTTTTCCTCGACTTGCAATTCCTTGATCCCATTTGAGATAGACTGCCTTAAACCCAGGACAGGTAAGACCACGGCTGGCACATTTTAGACATTCGGGTTCGGTACGGTCACATCTGATGCGTCGTTTTACACATGTAGGGCAATCTACTTGGGAGTCAGAAGAAACACAACACAACGAGGGAATTCCACCAACCGTGAGATGCAATTGCTCGGTTGGCAGGCAAGCTCTTCATCCGCACGTTGCCCATGGTGCCAAGTCAGGCGGCTCGTAGAGTAATAAGTGCAAGAATGCAGCTGGTCGGGAATCCATTCAATGGCGCGGTTATAGCGACTGTCTTTCGCCGAACGTTTGTACGATTGGAAGCCATGGGCGATGTGTCGACGTTGGTATGGTAATCTGTCAAGACGACGTGGCATGGCGGGGGTTTCGAAACAATGGACATTGGCAAGAAGCCTGGGGTCGGATGAACAACAAAGTGGCGCTCTGGGTTCTAGCCCCCCGGGGCTAGGACCTGAAAGTTGACTCGTCGGGTTGAGGGGAATAGTTGTTGATTAGTATTGACCAATTGACCATACGGGTCAAAAAGGGGATGCACATCCCTATGGGTGTGCTGTGCAATTTGCCTTATATGCCTGTATCCTCAACAATTAGGTTGTTGTTAGAGCTAAGCTAGTTGATTCCTCCTATCCCAATTTCTCTACTATTTCTACACACTTTTCACGTGGTGCCAACTCTCTCTTCAACAGACCCTGCTCGACACCACTTGGCAGCAGTCCATGATCCATCGTTCACCGTCATAATAACGAGTGAGAGCTCCGTGTTGCATGACCGAGTCTCCTCCAGTGCCTTGATAGCAATTTTCGGCAGTTGCTCGACGTCTATATGCGAAGAAAGCGTATAATTGCACGGATTGTGGTGATTAAGAAGCAATTCACGCAAGAACATTAATTCCGAGACGACTTCTCTCTCGATTTTCCAATAGCAAACCGCACATACTTCCCACTGCATATTATTATTATTATTATTCATGTACGCTAGGTAGCTAGAGCCACTAACTAGTTCATCAACTAACTTTTTAATATAGGAAAAACCCTAAGATAGGGGAGAAAACCCATATTCTTCTATATAGCTCCCGCTAAGCCTCTAATATAAAGTCTTTGTTGTTTTTAACCATTAGTATAAGATATCTGCTAATTCCCCTGGAACTGCAGATAATAACAGAAGTATGGTCATGCTTTATATAAAAGGTTAGTATATTAGTAAAAACCCCCTATAAGCACCTCCCCTTTAAATCCGGCTCTTCCTCCTCTATTCTATTGTTTCTGTCACCTCTAGACCCTTTCTTAGCCTTAATATTGCATATCTGCCACGCCTTATAAAGCTCCTCTGCCAACCTATACTACTGAAGTCGCCTAGTTGAGAGCACCTACTTCGCGATATTTGGTGCTAGCTTCTTGTTGTTAAGCGCCGCCCTAAGTTCCCGTGGGTCTCTTATTATAGGTACCGCCAGGATCGGCCTTAGATGGTTATGTTCTAGGCATAACAGGATAAGGTGGTAGATATCCTCGTCTCCTCCCTAGCATTAACATATTAGTAATATTACCTCGGGCACCTGTCTGTTATAGAGGAAGGCATTCAGCCTTATTTTTTCTATTTAAAGCTGCACTAAGGCCGCAGATTCATGCTTTAGCAGGCTATTATAGAGCCTTGCTATCTTTTTTATGCTCTTGAAGTTAGGTTCCTCGTCTGCTACTATTGCTTTTGCCCGTCCTCTTCTCACCTGAGCCTCATGCCTCTGCCGTATCCACCGTTTTTCCCACTCCCTCTCTAATTCCTGTCTGGCTGTAAGGCTGCCAGGGAGGGGGGGGGGGGCATCAGGAAACGCCTCATAGTGATTGCGTCGGCGGCTTCCCACTGCATATAAACAGCTCCATAAAAGTAAATTATGTAAACTTGAAGCCGCCTTGCCTCTTGGCGAATAGTCCGAGGGGGTCATAGGCCTTTTGCGTACGCAAAAGTCGTGTATATGTCGCATCGCCATAGCTCCTAAGAACTTCCTGTCCTTCCATCGCATCGTTCATAAAGATTGGGTTGTAGCTGTTGAGTGTCAGCTGTGTTAAATCCACTGGTTGAGAAAGATCATCTGTCATACCTTATATAATCAAGGTCGCCTGTCTTATAGTTCGTTGGATATATTCCAGAATACTTCGATCTATGAAGCTCGTGTTCCTCATCCACGACCCTGGCCAAAAACTCGGGACATTTTTCATCACACCCAGGACTGAGCCAAGCGAGGTCATATTCTATCCATATTCGGTCTCCGTTGTCTGGATTCAACCCAAGCGCATTTTCGCCCGCATCCCGCGAAGCCTTGGCAATCCAGCGGGGCATTGGCTGGATCGCAAAGTTAAAGAGCTTAAAGTCCCACAAATCATTGAACGGTGCTTCATTTGTCCTTTTCTGGATCAGGTCATAATGATCATTCAAGAATGAGTTCATTTGAGGGGCAGGCATGTTGGGAAATGTGTTCTCTCGAATCCGGAATCGTAAACCCTTGTAGTTGCCGCCCAATACTTCTTTAGTCAAATCTAAATAGTCCTTGACTGCGGTAGAATCAGTGAAGCTTTGCACAGCGTTGAAGTCATCAAAGATCCCCGAAGGCACTTCTACACCGTTGTAAAAGTAAAAGACCAATATTCCCGGTAGGTCAATGCCCAACGATGAGAATATGTCAAAGGTTGGAATAATTGCGGCCTTGGGGTCAGTGTTTTCGGCGACAAAGTTTGTAATGGCCGACAAAATCTGTTTACGTTTATCCTTTGTGTAAGTTCTCACACCACCCCAAATCTTGCCATTCTTGCCAATGTCAAATGTTTTGAGAACAAACTTGGTGACAATAGCAAATTGATTGCCACCACCCTTTAAGGCGAAGTAGACGTCCGTATGCGAGCTCTCAGAGGCAGTAACAATGGTGCCGTTGGCGAGTACACACTCGTAGCTAACGATATTGTCACACGAAAGGCCCTGGACATGTTCAGTCTGTGTGCAAGGCTTCCTTTCTCTTCAAGAGTGACTTACATATTGTCCCGAAAGATATGACAACCCGCCACCTAGCAAGAGACCGGGTACCCCAACGTCCCCCAGGCGACCACCTACCACGGACTTCCCAAGAGGTTGAAGTACTTCATAGACATCGTGCCATCTGCAGCCAGGGCCGACATCAATAGTCTCTCCATCGGAGGACGGGATTGCATACTTGAGGTTCGGTCTGAAGGCAATAAGGAGGCCATCCTTCACACTGGAAAATCCTAAATTAGGATTATGACCGCCTCCCTTGAGAGCAAATTGCCCCGTAGGATACGCATTGAGAACGTTTACGGCGAACGAGACCTGATCAGCGCTTTGTGGAAAAAATGCGCATGCTGGTCTATTATTCGAAATCTCCTCGTTCCAGTAGTTGTGCACCGCATCATTGTAAGTCGCTGCGTTGAGTAACGTGATATACCCATTGGGTCCGATTGGATCCCAGACCAGCAGCGTCGGGTATTGCGAATACAAGGCAGTGCAAATAGCTGTTGTGTTAGTGCTGATAACCGCCTCTGCAGCTGCGTACAAGGCGGCCGTAGTGAATAAAAGACGCATTTTGTATGGGAAGAGCATTAAATATGTACGAGATTTCCGGGGGGATGGGTAATCAATACTGAATCGGCTCGTCTCGCTGGTTTTATAGATTACATGAGATTAAACCATACACACCAACGGCTATGCTTACAAGCACTACATTGCACTCTGGGGCCTGTTAACATGGGCATGGTGGGATATTCCGGGATGGTTGTTCTTTTTCAACTCGGTATTCCATGTCGTGATGTGCAATAACTGACGGATTATGCCTGATCTCAACCTCTTGATTGGGCGATGGCCTTCCAAACTTCGGCAGACTCGGGCGGGTGTGACCCAAAGTCAATAGTGTTCAAGGATTGAGTTGGTGCTTAGGTAGGTACTTTGATGATACTATCAGCAGAAAATACGAGTAGGCGTAATCGTGCCACGCTTTGCAAGTTCATCAAAACACGGCTAAATGACGGTTGGCACATCGGCAAGGATGAATATCAGCACTGTCCTGAATACCAGCAACGCGCAAATTGTATCATAATACGGCAAGGGCTGTGATCCTTTCCGCCGTGTGCCCTATTAATGCCAGCGCAGAGTCGTAATAAAGCTGCCTCGCAAGATATCGTCATGAATCTTCTACAAGAGATCCTAACGGAGCGCCTGCAAAGAGATCCTAATCAAGCTGCGAAGGAGATTCTAACAGAGCGCCTGCGAGGAACACTGATGAAGCCGCCGCATAAAGTGGGTTGAAAGGGGGGGGAAGTGTTCCTTTACAGAGATTAACCATGATGCCGTGCCGTCCGTCGTCAACGCATTCTGCTACCATAAACAACTACCCTAGAAGGTTGGAGCTCCGCGACCGGAGCAAGATCAAAGGCTGAAGACAAATGGCCGCTCAACCTATGTGCGGCAATTCGGAACAGCAGCAAAATTGTTACCACGACACACACGATCAAATCTTTCCTATAATTTTCAAAATACCGAGGACGTGCCAAACAAAATGGGAGCTGTGACTGAAGCGGCGACTTATACGCACGGGCATCATGCATCCGTTCTCCGATCTCACAAGTGGCGCACAGCTCTCAACTCAGCAGGCTATCTCCTTCCTCGTATCAGACCGCACATGACGATTCTAGACATTGGATGCGGCCCTGGTACCATCACGGTCGATCTCTGCAGCTATGTCCCAGAGGGCCATGTCATCGGCTTAGAGCGTGAAGCGGCGGTGCTGGACCAAGCTCGGTCTCTTGCGGCCGGAAAGGGGGCACAAAACGTACAATTCGTCGAGGGAGACGCGAACACCTTGAGCTACGCGGACAACACGTTCGACGTTGTTCTCTGTCACCAGGTTCTGCAGCACGTCAAAGATCCCGTGGGAATCCTTCGCGAAATGCGACGCGTCGCCAAGCCAGGCGGCCTCGTCGCAGCTCGCGAGTCAGATTACGGATCCTTTGCATGGTATCCAGAGGTGGAAGGCATGAAGAGCTGGCAGTCTCTTTATCACGCCGTCGCCACTCACAACGGAGGCGAGCCGAATGCGGGCAGGATGATCCATGCTTGGGCCAAGCAGGCTGGTTTCTCTCCCGCTTCAATCACCTGTACTACCAGCTCCTGGTGCTATAACACGAAAGAGGAAATTGGCTGGTGGAGTGGATTATGGTCCGAGAGAACCGTTGCCTCGTCATTTGCAGATACCTCCATCAAGGCTGGTCTTGCGACCAAGGAACAGCTCGAAGCCGTTGCTGATACTTGGCGTCTCTGGGGCGAGGAGGACGACGCTTGGTTCTCTGTTCCAAGTGGCGAAATTATATGCAGAAAGTAATGGTTAACGTGTGGGTGCCTGGGGAGGCGGCCCGTTCCGTCCGTCGCAAGGTCCCCTGCAAAATAGCAAGAAATGTATGCCAGAATGCTTAGAGTATCCCTGCAGTAGACGCTGGTGACAATACATTGCCTGAGCACCAGAAAATTCTGAAGTTGACTTTGAGCACGTGAACAAGGCTCGGCGCAAAGCGGGCTCCTCACCTTCCCGATACATATGGCGTAAGTAGACACGGCATTTGGTCTGGCCTCTCATAGGTAAAGAAATGCTGCGGCATAATATAGCAGTCGTTTTTCCAACTCCAGACTACAGAGTACCAACGAGGACAAATCGATATGCGACAGCATCGGATGAAAGAGGACAGAGTTGGCTGTTGTCCAATCGGACTGACTCAATCTTGGCCGTATGGTGCACGGTTGTCGCATGGAGTTGCTTTAACATGGGATCGCGTCTATACGGAAAGTAACAGACTCATCCTGCTCTGTCATAGCTGCCTCATGGGCCAGAATGTCCGCAAACCAGAGTCAACCACTCCTTGTAAATGGCCAAGTCCCGCTTTCCTCATTGCCAGATGAATCCGCCGTCAACCCACGCCTCCATGGCACCAAATCAAAAAAGAACATATGATATCATTAAGCACGAGTATGGTATGTTCTTTCTATTGGAGCTTTAAATTGCGGCCCCCAACTTCAATTGTCGTGGTAAAATTTGCGACGGTGCTTGTTTCGTCCCCGGACAAGACATGCCGATGCCGCCGGTCCGCTTACAATAAACTTGATGATCGGTTCATTTCTGGAGTCAAAGCTGGGCTGGATTCGGACATTGATCGGGATTTGTGAATAGCGCAGAAGCCACGACACTGGCCATGACCGATTGAAACAGTCTGCTGTCTAGACATCGTGAACTATACCGCTCGGTTTTGTGCCGAGTTTAGTTTAGTCGGAGCAGACCGTGCTCTAGTTGTATTCCTGCAAGGCGTGCTTGCAGAAACTTGTGACCGTGTCTCTTGTCCTAGGCCTACGAGAGAAATGTTCCTCCTCAGAAGCGCCCGCCTTGAACCCCGCTGGCCAAAGTACAGAGGGTGAAAGTCAGCTATATTGCTCAGCGCAGTGCCAAATTAATATGGATGCGACAACATGTCTAGCTCTGGCTCTTCTAATTGATAATGAGACTGCGGAGTTCCCAATCAACCTGAAAATCACCATCGCGGGAAGGCCGCGCGGTTAATCGGTACGTTTTGGCATCGACAGTGCTCGGGATCGACCGACCTAGGCATGGGTTCGCGCTATGCAACGTCCACGTCAATATTACTTACTTTGCGGCAAGCCAGCACGCAAACCATCTGCCGCCAGTTTGAAAGCTGGTTGGTACTCGCAAGCATAGGTTATCCTACGCTATTTTAAGAGTCGACACCAAGCCGTTTTTATAGACTTGTCGGGCATGATGTATTCCTACGTTTTGAAATGAAAGCCCTATGATTAAAGTAGAGTGAATACGCATACTTGTCGCTTTGGAATGTCCAAGAACTTATGGCAGGGGCAAGTTTGCCACATTACAACAGTCCTGATCAATCAGTCGGGAATTAGCCGCCTTCGCGCTAGATGTATTAGCAGCTTCGGGGCGACATTGAATCCTTGAGTTGGCAGGGTTACATACATATGCATGTCGTTCCCGCTGCAAGTCATCGCAGGGTTTTGTCCAAGGGGTTTCACAATGGCCGAATCAGGCCCCCTTTCACAAAGCCGCGCGTAATTTCCGAAGAATGAGTCACTAAGAATCGGCAATAGTTACATCAACTCAATGGCTCATGATTACAATGTCCAACAACCATCCAGATTCAACCTCCTTAAGTCCATGTTGTCATGTAACTGGATATTAAGTTCTTGAGATGGAGGTCTTGTATTTTAGAGGTTCTGAAACTCCGTTCTTCGTACAGCACATCTGGCAAATTGTCCGACTATCAACCCAGTGCATTCGGTGACGAAGGACTTTGACGTCATGGCATGTGGAAATCCTGCCTTTAAGCATTTAGGGATCGCAGTGAGGGCTGCCTATGCCCTGGGAATGCAATTGAAGACTGTATCCATGCGCTTCGATGCCAACGAATGCAAATGCCAGGCCCGAATATGGACATTGCTAGTTTAGGTGTTCTCGGGAGTGCGATGCCGGGGCGGCCACCCTCTACCAAAGAAACTTGCGATGATTGCTCCACATGCGATGCCGTATTGTCAAAATTATAGAAGACGTGTTGACTAGTATATGAGAACAGAGGCAGAATTTTGCGATCATACTGCACTGAGTGGCTTCTTGTCAGCGACAATGAGTCACTTATTGATTATTGGAACATGCCGAAATGCCGAAATGCCGAAACGCTTAGCTCGTGCATTTTGGATATATGCACCGGATATTTTCTCTCCGCAAGTTCTTGTACAAGTCCGGTCTGGAGTCTCCTCCACCGACTCTCTGGTGATGCAATCGCGCCAAGAACTTGCACCATCATACGATGTCTCTATAAAGTATGCCGAACGTACTTTGAAAGACGACATGCTGCAAGGGTATAGCTCATAAGCAGTTTGACGGGCCAGCTGTATTATATGTCACCTGCACAGAAAGCACTGGGAGACGATCAGAGTCAGATAGATCAATCAACCCACAACATCGGACGTTATCAACAGGCGGTGTCAATCGCATAGTTGGGAATTATATCCGCATCTTCCGATAACGTGGATGAAAACATGGTATAATTGGAATGTCGAGATGAATCTGTATCATTGTATGTGTGGATCCACAGATCTAGAGATAATATGAGTTTGAAATGAGTGGTGTCCTGCATGGCATGTGCATTCTATTCGATGCGACATGTAACACATGATACGATGTTGAGCTTCGCGATGAGAGAATTCAACCTTGGACGACGAGCACCGACTGGAAGGCCGAGGACTTTGTCGACTTCCAGCGCATCTCGTACTCATCTGCAAATCTTTTACGTCACGGCGTCTCGCGGACGCCACGTAGCTGTATTTAGGAAACTGATACACAGCCTCTCACGTGTACGATAGACGCGACTTAATAAAACGAAGTGGTCCATTACGTTCCATGGAAAGTCACGACTTTGTATGAAAATCTAAGCCACGTACGTCCTGCGAGTCCTGTGACTCCCGGACCCACTGTGCGACAAGGGGGTCCGCAATCGGAGGGCACGTGAAAAATGCAGGAGGTTTGTTCAAGACATTTGAAACGTGCAGTAGTACTGCAAAGGAGGAATTCGCCAAGAAAGTGGTTTCTTTGCGCCTGTCCTATGACTGCCGCGAGATGTGACAGTGGACTTTTTAATCGCCGTTTCCTGAGAGCCGCAACAGAGAGCCATTCCAAACCTGCTGTGTATTAGTGGGCACTGTTTCTTTTCTGCAACGGACCGCGGACCGCGTGGAATCATTGAACAGACGAGACGCACAGTTTGGCCCGTACAAGAAGCACAGTGCTTGGAAATGTATCGATGGATCGTGAGGCCAGGCTCCACACATCAGCCGACGCGTCAACGACCTCAATTCACGGGCCTAGGCCGGCCGTACCGGTTTTTGTTGAAATTGATCGGTGACTTTTCGTGCCATCCGCGAGAGGAGCCAGCATTTCTGACAAATCCGGGTAAAAAAAATACGCCACGGGGAAACGAGGAATTATGACATGCGATTCAGTCGCTGGTAATGACCGGACTCGGAGGCCTCAATGTCCGTAAAGCGAACTCAGCACTACAAACAGCAGCCCATAATGTCATTATCTGACGGTGTGGGTGGTCTGTGCTAGTAAGTGTGCAGCCTGCGTAGTACCCGACAGCATATACAGTACATACAACCACAGTACCATACTGTATGTGTGACAAACGTGGTGTGGGGGGCAACGCGGGGAAGGACATCCAAAGTTGCACGGTGGCTGAAAAAATCCCCACCCTCTCCTACTTACCAAGTACCTTAGTAGGTAGCCTACCTACCTGAGTACCTCCTACCTAGGTACTTAGGTAACATTGACCATAGAGATATGCCTGGAAGGTGCCCGACTCAATCTAGGTAGGCGCAACGAAGCTGCCGAATTATGTATATATATTTTGAAACCAACTGGCAACCTTTCAAGAAAATGATATCCTCGTACTGAGTTCCCACAATGAATGACAAACGCAAATGAGGCTGCTCATCTGATCGGCGAGACCCCTGCGGCCAGGAACCGTTGTTGTGCTTGTTGACCAACGGAAAATCGCCTATTGGCCATGAAAATTAAAAAAAGTGGCAACATGAACAACTCGTGCGAGTGAAGGCCTTGTTCCCGTCGCGCGCCTCCACACTAACACAGGGTCAGGCCAGACCAGACAGATATGAATCTGCCCTGCATCCAATGTTGAAAGCTGCAGCGCTCAGGGATGGATCCCTTTTGCCACCATCACCTCGGCGGGGTCCTATGAAGCAGATGCTTTGGTTTTGTTAACAATGTTCCGTTCTAATATTTTGCCCCTCTCTGTTGCTGTTTCCCACCTCTTTTTCGTTCAAGCTAGAGAGCGCCTTCTTTTTATAAACGCCCACCATCTCCTTTCACCTACCCACCCACCCACCCACCTCGTTTTTCTCTTCTTCACCCGATCCCAACCTTGCACTTACGCGTATAGCTAAAGAGACCCTTCCACGTTAAAATTGCCCTCCCTCTCTACCCGCAGCGAACAACTACACAATGGCGGAGAGCAAATGCCCAGTCCACGCTTCGCTCAATGTCGCTGGTGGCGGAACCAGGAACACCGACTGGTGGCCCGAATCGGTCAGGCTCAACATCCTTCGCCAGAATACGTCTGTCACGAATCCCCTGGGCGAGGATTTTGACTATGCCGCTGCTTTCAAGACGCTTGACTACGAAGGGCTCAAAAAAGACCTGGCGGCACTCATGACAGACTCTCAGTACTGGTGGCCCGCCGATTTCGGTCACTATGGCGGTCTCTTCATCAGGATGGCATGGCACAGTGCTGGCACATACCGTGTCGAGGATGGCCGAGGAGGTGGCGGTCATGTCAGTTTCCCTTGACTAGCCCCTTTGTGTTCTGCTCAAAATCATTGTATTGTTCCAACTTGCTGACCTTGGCCCTCCTGAGTGTCACTATATAGGCCCAGCAGCGCTTCGCCCCTCTCAACAGCTGGCCTGACAATGTCAGTCTTGACAAGGCCAGACGTTTACTCTGGCCCATCAAGCAGAAATATGGCAACAAAATCTCATGGGCTGATTTGCTGATCCTGACTGGCAATGTCGCCTTGGAGTCTATGGGGTTCAAGACCTTCGGCTTCGCTGGCGGCCGTATCGATGAATGGGAAGCTGACGAGTCTGTCTATTGGGGCGGTGAGACCACGTGGTTGGGCAACAGCGTCCGTTACCACAACAACAAGGATTTTCAGAAGCGAGAACTTGAATCCACCCTGGCTGCCTCTCATATGGGATTGATCTACGTGAACCCCGAAGGTCCGGATGGCAACCCGGATCCCGTTGCTGCTGCGCGTGACATTCGCATCACTTTTGGTCTCATGGCCATGAACGACGAGGAAACCGTCGCCTTGATCGCTGGTGGCCACACTTTTGGCAAAACGCATGGCGCCGGCCCAGCCACCAATGTCGGAAAGGAACCAGCTTCTGCCGGCATTGAGCAACAGGGCCTCGGCTGGAAGAGTACCTACGGAACCGGCAAAGGTCCAGATACCATCACCAGTGGTCTTGAAGTCACCTGGACCAAGACGCCTGTTAAATGGAGTATGCAGTTCTTGGAGTACCTCTTCAAGTATGAATGGGAGCTCACCAAATCACCTGCTGGCGCCCATCAATGGGTGGCCAAGACTGATGACCTGATCATCCCCGACGCCTATGACCCCAACAAGTTCCACAAGCCCAAGATGTTGACCACGGATTTGTCGCTGCGCTTCGATCCCACATACGAGAAGATCTCGCGTCGTTTCTTGAAGAACCCTGACCAGTTCGCCGATGCATTTGCTCGTGCTTGGTTCAAGCTCACGCACCGTGACATGGGCCCCAAGGCAGTCTATATCGGCCCCGAGATCCCCAAGGAGGACCTCCTCTGGCAGGACCCTATTCCCCCTGTCAGCCACGCCTTGATTGATGACAATGACGTCTGCGCCATCAAGAAGGAGCTTCTCAATTTGGGAATTGGCGTATCACAACTCGTATCCACCGCCTGGGCATCCGCCTCTACTTTCCGAAACAGCGACAAACGGGGCGGCGCCAATGGTGCCCGCATTTGCCTGGCTCCCCAAAAGGACTGGAAGGTGAATAACCCTGCTCAGTTGTCCAGAGTTCTCGGTGCTCTGAAGGGCCTCCAGAAGCGCATCAATCAGGGTGGCAAAACTGTGTCTATTGCCGACTTGATTGTGCTGGCGGGCGTCGCCGGTGTCGAGAAGGCTGCTCGTGATGCTGGTGTTGATATCACCGTTCCCTTCACCCCAGGACGTGGCGACACGACCCAGGAACTCACGGACGTTCAATCAATGGCTTACCTCGAGCCTGTGGCCGATGGGTTCAGAAATTACGGACAGTCGCATGGCGATGTGAAACAGGAACACCTTTTGGTTGACCGGGCTAATTTGCTAAACTTGTCGGCCCCCGAACTTACCGTTCTGATCGGCGGTCTACGTGCTCTGAACACCAACTACGACGGCTCAGCTCATGGTGTTTTCACCTCTCGGCCTGGTGTCTTGACTAACGACTTCTTCGTCAATCTGCTGGATGTCAACACGGAATGGAAGCAGACTGGTGATGACGCTTTCGAGGGCTTTGACCGCAAGACAGGCGCGAGAAAGTGGAGCGCCACGCGCAACGATCTTATTTTCGGATCTCACCCAGAGTTGCGTGCCATTGCGGAGGTGTATGGGAGTGCTGATGGGGCCCAGAAGTTTGTGAGGGACTTTGTGGCTGCGTGGGACAAGGTGATGAATCTGGACAGATTTGATATTCACAAGACTGCGAATAAGAAGGCTTCTAGTCGTCTTTAGGCGCACAATTTTGGTGGAATGGTGTTGATGAAGTTTCAAGTTTCCAAGCTTGTTTCTTTTTTACCGTGATGGTAACGGAGATCGTGCGGTGATGACGGAATCATGTATGCTTTGATAAGCACGCCAACAAGAGTCTCAGTACATACTACGTAATAAGATAGCTCGTAAATGGAACACGCCGTCAAAAAGCAACTTTGATGACAATTTTTCCCCTTGCATTTCTCTGATCAAAGGCCTTTTGATAGTCTTCGAATTCATACACGCTATCCACCAGCGGCCTCGCCAATCTCTGGTCAACTAGATGTGCAATGTCTTCTAACTGACTTCCCAGGCTCTGAACGACGAAGAATTCGCTCTTGCTTTGAGCTTTTTCGTATTTCCCTCGGGCCGCATTCGATCAGGTAAATCCGAAATGCTGATAAAATCACCGCCGTCTTGACAGCTCTCCAGAGCCCAGTCACGGAGTCGCCGCCAACGCAGCCGATGACGACATCGACCTCTCTGTCCTCGGGGCTCTCGTCGACCCAGGACTCGAGTTTCTGTTTCTTGTAGTCAACAACGGCTGTCGGGCTCAAGCCAAGTGCCTGCTCGACTTTGTCCGTGCCGCAAACACCGACGATGGTCCCAACACCCGCAAGTGCAGCAAACTGTAGGGCAAACCCGCCAACGCTGCCCCCGGCGGCCGTAATCAGCACCATCTTGGAAGAATTGCGCGCCTTGGCCTCTCGGTCGCCAAACAGAGCGCTCTTCTCCAAGCTTGCGTGGTAGAACAGGGCCTGCCAGGCTGTCAAGGCACTGAGGGGAATCGCAGCCGCAGAGATCCAGTCGACGGACGGTGGTTTCCGCGCGAGCTCAGATTCGAGAGCAATCGTATACTCACGCAGGCCGCCGGGTCTCGAGGCATCGATGCGGCAGAACACCCCGTCGCCTGGGGCGAAAGGCCGAGTCGGGCCCAGAGGCTGCGACCGTGCCCGCAACATCTTGGCCCGGGACCGGTTCCCTGTCTTCCGGGAGGACACCTGGCTAGCGGCGGCCCAAGGCGAGCTGGCCGTAGCATGGCGCCGTGGCGGCTACCTTGACAAGAACATCGGAAAGGGTGGGTGCGCTCTGGGACGGGGCATTCAATGAGGACAAGGTCTGGTGCCATTTTGTCGGGTTGGCGCACGGCACGCATGGTTGGAGGTTTACCGGTTTGTGAATACGACATGGTATGCCGAGGGGGCTGTCTGGAGAACGGGGTTAAAATTCACAGAAATATCAATCATGTATGTCTGGTGCCTTTGTGCAATCCTTTGCAAGGGAAAGCCTACCAGCTGATACGAAGGTCTGAATTATTATATAGTCTTTCTTGTCTCGAGCACAACGTACCAAGTAGTAAAGAAGTCGGGTACTAACCGACCAACGGAAATATCGGCGGTCGCGAATGTACTTGATGTCGCGAAACGCCGAGAGCGAGTCTTACGCTGTTGCACATGGATGGCTGGCGGGCGCATGATGCGGGGATTGCGATTCGATGCGAACGCGATGCAGCCATTACATGTTACTTTTTATTTTGCATCATTTTCAATCTTTTTTTATTTAATGTCAGGCACAACAGCGACAGATTGGATGATTAGATCTGATGTGATCCACGGAGGCATTGTGCTTGGTTGATGAGTACAAGGCACGGCCGCTTTTGCGTTTCTGACTAGCTCTTCCTTTCTTTTCTTTTTAAAAATCATTGTTGGGATAACTTCAGGTTCAATAATGCTGCAGCGCTAAGGGGGGGGGTAACAAAGTCAATTAATCTCTATCGTCTTACAAAGGGAAAAAGGGGAGCTACGATGCAGAATGTGGTGTTGTGGTCACAGTACTGCCCTAGGTCACATGACATAGTAATCCGGCCAATCAGAGCGTGCACATCGCGCGTATAACCCACAATTCCCTGTCATTATGGTGTATCCCTTCCATCCTCCAATGCAGCGATTCCAACAATCATCATGATGATTACTTGGTCTGTGGGTGCCAGGTTTGTTCACGTCTGTCCTGGAATCGATGGGAAAATATGGCTGCCCAGGTTATCCATTGATGGAAAGACAAACACCCCGCTGACGTAACAGGAAGAAGCACCACGGTTGCGTTCCTGTAATGGGTTAGCGAATATGGATTTCGACGCGGGTGTATATGGCATTTCCTTAGACGCCAGCAGCAGTGCTGGTTTTTTTTTTCCCCTCTGAAGAGAAGAAATCTCCGTGTTTTATCTTTGTCTGATTGAGCGAAATTATCGTGCACAAGGGCAGGCAAGCACGAGGAGCGCGGCCTGCGCTTCCAGCCTCACCTTTAGAAGCAGGACTATCCTCGACAGTGATGAATCCTAATTAACTATGTAAGACAAAACTATTCAACTATTAGTTCATAAAAAATGGGATATCAGTCCCGTAATATATAGCAACATGGTATCCCCAGCGACAGCCGCCGAGTTTGCCGCAGGCGGCCTCCGGCAGGGACACCGTAGGGTATATTTGCCCGATGGATAGATTCCGGCGCGTTGCCTGCCTAATTGATGTCGATACATGGGGCAGCCATAAGTAAGGATCTAGGGGATATTCGCTTGGTAGCGGATGGGAATGTGGTCAAGGGTGGGTGGTTTTTTACAACATGCATGTCAAGATGTACGTACTTAATGTATGTACACGGTTGAACTAACACTGCCGAATCCATCTGGCCGGACAGGGGGCAAAGCTAGTCATGTGGAGACGGTTCATGCAAGATGTGATAGAATATGTGATATGATAGACTATGGAGAAGTAGCTACCACCTAGCTACGTGGCCTGAAAGGAGGGGTAAGGGCACCAGAGACCCACGTGACATATGAGGCTGACCAGACAGGTGACATGGACACCTCAACACAAGACACCGACGACGCGTCCATTTCACATTTCACGATGGACGTCCAGGGCTACCTACCACACCAAACACACATCCAAGGACATCCACACCTAAATGGCGGCAAATCATCCGCGCACTCGGAAAGCGGTCATGATGCACAGAGGAGATGGATGTTGCGTTTTGGACGAAAACTTGGGCACGCGTGCCAAGGCGATGCGTCCTCGCGACGCGAGCCATTTGACGCAGCGTGCAGACATGGATGGACGAAACCCCGCCAGAATGGTTAAACAAGGTTGACAGCTCCGTGGAGAGCACACACATGCACAACACCAAGTACCCCTGGAACATCCATCTTTGGCGGACTGGAATGGGAAAAACGCCGTCACGTCCAACCATTCGGCAGTACCGAGTCGACGCAGCCAGTAGAGTTTTCGCTACCGCCCACCACGTTGGTCACCGCACGCGCTTGCAGAAATGTGGAAAACACCAGAGTTGGCCGTCTGCGGCGATGAAAGACGCGGTCTAATGACATGCATGTCTCGTATTACTTCATCTTCCTCTCCCTCTTCCTTGTATAAAAAGAAAATCAATTATCTGCCTGCGTGGGTATATCCAGCCTCGGGAAGAATCCAAAAGGACAGCACGCAGACACCAGAAACAGAATACAGGACAAGAGAATCAGACCCGGAAACAACCTCGATAGGCATTGCCGAGATAATCTTTGCCCGGGCCTACTTTTGTCGAGACGGTCGGGTTGCTGCTCTCCTCCAGCTCTTTGGTTCTCACCATGTTGAAGCCCGTCTCATCATTGCTCTCCTTGTCAGTCCTTGCCGCCCGTTCGGCACAGTCGCCCACGGCTCTCAAAGTCCAGAACCCGCAACATTACCAAGATGAGCGCCCAAAGTCATCCACGTCGCGGCTCACCTTTGACAAGGACGGCAACTTTCAAATATCCATCTTTGAGGACTTGCATTTCGGGGAGAGTAAGTGGTCTTGTTCCGCGTATTTCCACAACTTACACTTACACCTGCCGCGAGCTGTCTTCCTCATCCCCTTTGATTTCCCCCTCCCTTTCCAACCCCCCTGGTAAATACGACACACGAAGTACACACCCCCGACTGACTCTTTCTGGCAAACTCTCCCACCACCAACCCGCAGACGCCTGGAACTCGTGGGGTTCCCAACAAGACATCAACTCCGTCAAGGTGATAGACAAGGTGCTCGACGCGGAAACGCCCGACCTAGTCGTCCTCAACGGCGACCTCATCACGGGCGAAAACGCCTACCTGGAGAACAGCACCGCCTACATCGACCAGATTGTCGGGCCGCTCGTGCAGCGGCGCCTTCCCTGGGCATCGACCTACGGCAACCACGACTATGCCTTCAACCTGTCGGCCCACGACATTCTCGCGCGCGAAAAGACATTCCCCGGCTGCATGACCGGGTCCATGGTTGGCGGGCCCGATGCCGGCGTCTCAAACTACTACCTCGCCGTGTATCCGCCCGAGTCCGAGTGCAGCAGCACCACCGACGACGACGACGACGACTCATGCCCACCCGAGCTCCTCCTCTGGTTTTTCGACTCCCGCGGCGGCCACTACTTCCGGCAGCCCAACGCCGGCCAACCCAACTGGGTCGACGTCTCCGTCGTAACATGGTTCCAAACCACAAACGCCCTCCTCCAATCCCGCCGTCCCCCCGACAAAAAGGTCATACCCTCCCTCGCCTTCGTCCACATCCCGACCAACGCCTCGGCCGCCCTCCAGCAGGAACACGGCCACACGTCCTCCTCCATCGACCCCAACCTCCAGCCCGGCATAAACGACGACTACCCGCTCGCCGCCCAATCCCAAGGCTGGTGTCCCAACGGCCGCAACGACGCCTCCTGCCCCTACGGCGGCCACGACCTCCCCTTCATGCACGCCCTGACCACGACCCCGGGCCTCATCGGGCTCTTCTCCGGCCACGACCACGGCGCAACCTGGTGCTACAAATGGGACCACCTCGTCCCCGGCATGGTCGTCGCGGGGAACCGCCTCAATCTCTGCTTCGGCCAGCACTCCGGCTACGGCGGATACGGCAACTGGGTCCGCGGCGCGCGACAGCTCCGCGTCTCGAGGAGCGCTCTCGCCGCCGGGGACTGCTCCGCCGACACGTGGATCCGCCTCGAGACGGGGTCCGTCGTCGGCAGCGTGAGCCTCAATGCTACGTATGGGCTGGACGTCTACCCCCCTACGCCGAATGATAAGACGTATTGTCCTACGTGTGATTATTCGGTTATTACACCGGGGCCGAGAAAGAGGCGGCGTATTTAAATAAAGGGCAACAAGGAAAGAAAATATAAACCTATAAATTATGTGCCACGTCTTCATGTCGAGAACAACATCGTATAATACGTTACGTAAACCACCCCAAGCCCAGCCAAACGCCGAAATATGCAAATACGAGAATGCATCATTGACCCCGCCAAAATCAGAGATGCAAAGAATTCCTCCTCTTTTCTATTTGCCATTGCCCTCTTCTTTCCCCTTGGTTCCCCTTGGAGTATATTTTGCTCCCCTCAGGACGGCACCTTGCTCCATTCTTTGCACATGCCAAACATGGTCCTGCAAAACTTGCCATACTCGACCTTGGAGTTGAATTTGTGCCACGACCCCATGGCATGATGAGCGAGTCGGGCGTCTGGATCGCTGTACGGCTTAGAGCCCATGTTGCCGTATTTGCCACGGCCAGGACTACAATGATGAGATGAGGTCAGCCAAGCAGTACAGTGAGCGAAAGAGACCATAGCAGGACGCGACTTACCTGAACCCCGTCATGGGTAGGACGAGCACATCCGACGCCAGCTTTGCCCTTCCCCCATCACGCAAGCCCGTCAATGCATTCCAACGCAGTCCAGCCTGCTCCTTAAGCCACGTCATGGTCACCTCAGTCACGGCGGCAGGGCCGGTTCGTGTCAACGGATCGTGTCCCTTTTTCCCTTGTCCGCTCGGTGTCTTCAACGCCTCTTGCTTCTCTACCTCGAGCTTGGATTTCAACCGGTCCATGAACTGATCAAGGATGGGGTGTTTTCGAGCCGAAGCCAGTGCCCAGTTCGTCAGCTGTATAGCATAGTTGTAGCCCATGCGCCAATACTGATCGGTATTGGGATCCGTATCGGCCTCCAAGCCCCAGAGAAGGTTGACAGGTCGTTTCTCGGCTTCATTTCCGAACGGTTTTCCACTCTCATGATCAACCCATGTTGATATGTCCTCTCTTCGAATCCAATCAGCGGGGTGTTTGAGCGGCTCGGTATCGACATCGCCATACTGCCAGGCTAGAGTTAGCACTGAATATCTGAGAGACACGTGATTGTGGAAAACAGACGACAGCGTCAATCGACTTACAATCCCCCCAAACCACTTGCATACTAAAATGCGAAAGATATCCACTCTCTCGACCCTCGAAAACGCCGTCTCAAAGTCCTCAAGAAACTGACCCTCCTTCTCCTTCACCAACATGGCCACGCCGTCATCAGCCCACCAGAAATATGCCATCTCTCGAGACGTCTCGTTGGCAGAGATGCTGTACTCGAGCCACTTCTCAATATAGCCGAGTAGATTCTCATTCAACCTCGAGAGGTCGTTATCATTCCATTTTTGATGTACAATGAATGGTATATTCGAGTAGGGCATGAGTCGATTGGGTGCTGATTTGGCGGCGTCGGCAGCCAACTGGACGGCTTCGAGAATGGTCCGGGGTTCGGGGTGATTACCCTGCCATGAGGGAGGAATGTACCAGGCTGTGAAAGTAGCGTTGGGTCAGGCAGATGCTACGAGCGAGCGGATGGAGGCTAAATAGTACCTCCGCCTATCTTGGTAGATTCCTGGATGTGCTCCCAAGCTGCGGGAAATCTTTGCTGAATCGCTTCGTGTGTCAGAAACCGCGGACCTCTATTGACCACGGGCAAAAGTGTCCACAGCACAATGCAGAGCACAAATCCGCTCGAAAATAGGATGCGATGCCGAACCCTTAGGAACCGAGGGGAAAGTACCATCTTGGCAGTGGTCGCTAGGTCACGGCATAGACCAGAAAACGGCGGTCATTTCTGATCTAGATAAAGAGAAGCGACGACGATAATCAACAACTAGGCTCGTGGCATTTTGATCGTAGGCGACAGGCAGAAACGTGGGGAGAGGTCATGCGAAGGAGAAAAGGCGAGCAGGGCATTCATCATGACCTAAATCATCGAGGGTCACATGCGTGCGCCAACCAAAAACGTTCAGCATGGGCCAAAGCGGCGGAATGCGCCGTACACTTATTATGGATCCAACAAGCTGGAGTCGACACCCAAACATGAAAGCCCAGCCAGGCTAAAGAGCGCTGACCCTTCCAAGGTTGTCTTGCGTGTGGGGCGGGGCTCTATAGCGCATCCGGTATGGAAGAGTCCGACGCCTTGTGGTTTCTGCTGACTGGTTGGGTTGCATTGTACACTCGGCAATGTTCTAGAAATACCCTCAGCAGCTTGGCAGCTATATTCATGGCTGGCAGAAAGACAAAAGAAGAAAAGAAAATTAAAGAAAAAATTAAAGAAAAAAAATTAAAGAAAAATTAAAGAAAAGAAAAGAAAAGAAAAGAAAAAAAGAAAAAATCACAAATGCAGGGCCCTCGCACAAGCTTGAAGGCCCCCTAGGACTCGTGTCTACACCCAAGCATGCGCGCAACGATGTTGTCTTAACAGACTGTGCTGTTGAATAATAGCTTGCTATTAACGCATTGTCTAGCCTGCCATCCGGGGGTAGTCAACTTCTACCATGACATTAACACAGACGCGCTCAAATTGCTCCTAAACCGTAATTACTTGATATTAAAGTCTGGACAGATTCGTCCATTGATTTTCTATGCACCGTACGCTCGAGAATAAGCCCGCAATGATAGATATATGTGTGAAATGCGGCATGATGCAGTTGAAATGAATTCGATTCGACTTTGCCCGACGACCTCGAGAGAGAAAGGGGTTTTTGTGTGTGCGTGAGTGAGGAGGGTGTGAAATGTATGGCCGGATATGTGAAGGTGTCGTGTTCTGGACAAGTGAAACAATAATATTAGGAACTTGATTTGTGGGGGTATCAAAATCGTCGTAACAGCGACTTCTTTCTTAAAAATAGCGCCAGCGCAACTCCCACAAAGAAGAAGAAAATGATATTAATGCGGCTTCCGATGGTAACAATCAGCTTGGCGTCGTACGAGTGCCACGACGAGCTGCCGAGGTGGTCGAAGATGGGCGTTGACACCTTGCCGTTCAAGCTGTGCAACGGCCCTGGCAGGATCTTGAGGTCTCTTCGATTCGATTCGTATACGTGAATGACAGACGCAAAATGGCATCCAGTGCTGAACATGACAGTGGAGTATGGCAAGCCGAGCCAATCCCTGTTGTAGACGGTGAGGTTGCGCACAATGTCGCCAATGAAGGCATTGCCTTTGCTTGCCATCATGAATCCAATAGAGAAACCAGTGGGGTGCGCCTCGGGTGCGACAAAGGAGAATCGTCGCAACGGCCCAAGAGCTCGCTTGCACTTCAGATCCATGTCCAAGATGACACCTCCATAGGCATACAACAGCATATACCGGAGAGCGTCGATTCTTTCTACTGGATAATGATAGTTCTCCCAGAGGTTTTTGAGTTCAGGGAATCTTTCTTCGACGAATTTGCTGGCATTCTCATCGGTCCAGATGTGCGATTCCCATCCAGGATGAACATCAACACAGCTCTTCACAGCGTCACCCCAACGGTTCTTCCACCTGCCTTCAGGATCGCCGAGGGCGATATGATGCAGAATGGGAGGGACCAGGTCCTGGTAGGGTTCAGCACTGATTTGTTCCTTGCCGTAATTGGTAAAGGTGACATCAAATTCATCGTTTGTCTGCGAAATAATGAACTGCGACGCATTTTCGCGCCAGAATACGCGTAGGGCAGCAAGAGTCCACGCGGTATATAAAAGATGGCGGTTAAGCCAAAATGTGAGGCCCAGGGCTGTAAAAGTCGCCCAGAGAATCAATCGCAATCTTACTCGGGATTGATTGCGCAGGCTGTAGGAATTCTGCATAGTGTAGCCTCGTCTTCCTGCCCTGTCCACGTATCCTCGAGTTCGCTCTGTCGCTAGTACTGTATGTAGTTGAGGTAGAAGTGGAGGGCGAGGGACGTATCAATCAATCGGATTTGAGGTTGGAATCGGCCGCGTGACTGGGGAATAAAGTCGTACAAGAGGGAAAAGGACTTGCAATGACTTGCAATGACAATACGATGATATGCTGGTTCTCCGAAGAAAAAAACAAAACAAAAAACCAACAATACGCGTGTCTGCACAGTCGACGCGACAGAATGGGTCAACCAAAAAGAGATGTCGTCGAGTTGTGGGCTGGAGTCGGCCGCAATGCGCAAGCGTCTTGACGAGGAAGCGTTGCAGCTGAACAAAAGATTCCTCTAGGTAGGCCCGCAGATAACCTCCAGCATGCAGGTAACAATGGAGTTCAAAGGCAGACAAGCGCAGGCATATTGACGACAGCCCGGTCTCTGAAATCGTAGACGGGCCCGAATGATGAGCTTGATCGAAAACAGTGACGCCCTAGCTGTGGTTTTTCAACACTGAGAGCACTGACAGGAGGGCGCTCAGATCGGGTTTGACACAAAAGGAATGTGAGGCTGCGTCGTTTCAAAGCATGGTTTGCTGTGAAGGAAGGAGCATATACGCAAGAATAGCAAGAATAGAGAGAGATAAGAGAAGCGAGGGAAGAGAAACAAGGGAGAAGAAATGTTAGCGTCAGACCAGAGTGAGATGAGGCAAGCAGGGCAAACCGGGGCGGGCGGGCGCGTGTGCAGGGTTCAGGTGCCTGGCGGTGGTTTGTTTGGACGGTGGGCCGTCAAAAATATTAGCAAGAAAAGAAAGAGAGAGAGAAAGGGGGGAAGGGGGATGAATTCGGAAAGAACATAAAGACAAGGTGGAGCTGGGCACGGGCGGGTACCCAGATGCAAGACGCTAACAAGGGTGGGTGGGTAGATGGCACAGGGACCCGAAACCTGCTGGAATTTCAGCAGGCTTTGCAATAAAATGTCGGGTTGTTGGTTTTGTTGGCACATGCAGGCAGGCAGGCACTCCTGGGCACTCCTGGCACTCCTGGCACTTTGATGGCAACCTGGGCCTGCCATTTGCTGGATCAGACACGTGAACAAGCCAAACACGCATGTGGGCTCAAAACAGCCCCAAAGGCACCCCAAAGCTAGCAGACGGATAATGGGCTGGAGATTGTAGTCGAGACCCGACAGCCGTTAGGGCTCTCTATTGTTCTTGAGGAATGGCATGTGCAATGCTGCCGCTTCATCCTCGCGGATCATGGCAACTGCCCTTTGCCCAGTAGTATTTCGGCGAAATGAAACCGCCTATCTGTGTCATCTTTTGCTCGACAACGACGGACACACATGACAGATAGCATGGATGGCTCAAGGCGCCCCATTATCAAAGACCATCTTCCGAGGGACCCTGGAGAAAAGGGACGTGGAATTCGTCCTCGTGGCGCGGAGTTCGGAGTGAATGAAGCACACTAGATTGCGGAGCACAATCTCATTGGACCGTGGCGGACCGCAGACCTCCAAATGTGTAGCTTTGAGCATCACTTGTCGGAAACACGGCACGGCCATGGTTCTGCGACAAGGATAGCAGCTCCACCAAAGTCCAACATTGCAGCATTTTGAGGGCAATGCCAATTCGCGTGGGCGGTGCATGTGTCAGCTTGTGGCGCCACAAATCTTACCTGAGTCTAGACCAGATTTGCCTCTATGGAGTAGGGCCACGAAATACTAACAACCACAGCCTGGCCATCGAGATGGCATTCAAAGAGGCATAAGCTTTTGTGCTCCGGCATTGAAGCATCGACAGTTTCTCCAAGAGCCAAGCCCTAGCGGCGAGCCCCTCTCGGTATTCGCGGCAGACGGCGACTGCGCTTGTTCCGCAGAGCCGAAACTTCACTCGATCTGCATACATCATCGCAACACATGCCGGAAGCTGCATCTGCATCGATAATGCGCCAGCTCAACTACGCTGTGCAGTTGGTCTCGAGTGCTTGTCACTGGCTCACGGCTACGCGCGCTCGCCGTCGATGGTTCATTCGCATCGCTCTAGTGTCCATCCTCTTCCCGCTCCTCCTGCAATGGGGTTTGGCCTACCTTCTCGGCAGCGATGCCAGATTGCTTCCTCCAGAACTCCTGAATGCGAAAAACTTGCTCATCGTGACAGCCCATCCCGACGATGAGTGTCTATTCTTTGCCCCCAGTATTCTCGGCGTCCTGGGCAGAAACAAAAAGATGACAGGCGGATTGCTGGTTTTGTCCACAGGTATGTAACCTTCACCACAGCAACGACGTCTTGGCCACCTCAACCCTCTCGCCTTGAAGGTGCTGACGACGCTCTCCTTGATCGCATTAGGTAACAACTATGGTCGAGGAGAACTGAGAAAGGAGGAGCTTTTGGGTTCGTGCGAGGCCCTCAGTATTGATAAAACCAGATGCGTGGCGCTGGACAAACCGGATCTGCAGGACAACCCCAAAGTTTGGTGGGACGAAGATAAGATCAAGCCCATTCTCCGAGAGTATATCAAGAAATGGAAAATCGATGCGGTAAGTCCAATGTGTTTACATTGAACACATTGTCGGTCGTTATCAAATGGCTGACGCGGCTACAGATCATCACTTTCGACGAGTACGGTGTTTCGGGCCACATTAACCACCGTGCCGTGAGCTCAGCCGTAAGGTGAGTTGAATAACCCTCAGCACTCTTCGACTACTATGCGAGGAGCAGAAGCTTACTCACCTGTTCTCCAGGCAATATGTTGCGGAAAACAAAAAGGCACCCGCGTCGTACATGGTCGTCTCTGTGGCCCTTCCTAGAAAGTACACCTTTCTGCTGGACCTGCCTTTGACAGCGCTTTCGTTTCTGTGGAGAATCCTGGCCGCGAGTTTCTTTCCCTCCAGCACCGCGGACCCCAAGTACAGCACCCGAGCACTCGTCGCCAATACGTGGCACAGATACATTCTGACGAGGCGCGCGTTTGCCAGCCACGGCAGCCAGTACACGTGGGATAGGCATCTATACATGGCCATAAGTCGGTATGTTTGGTTCAACGACTTGCGGAAAATAGTGGTCAACGGCATTAAGTGATGAAAGGAGCATCTGCGGAGCGTGTTTGCCAATGTAATGTGATCAATGCTTTGTTCTTTATCACCTCGGTAGTGCATCGTGTAGAGTGGGGTTTGACGGCCAACTTTGTGACACAAATGCCTTTATTCTCCGCAATCAATTCCCGGAACCAAAGCCAAGTCGGCGAAACCGATCCATCAACCAAGTTAATACGTATTCCCATGCGGCGTGCTCCTACTCGCCCAATCGGCGTCGAACCTCTCCCACCCACCATATTCCAGCTCGCTCGCCAAAAACATGGTATAAACAACCATATCGTAGTGCCCATCCCTCGGCTTCTTTCCCGCACAAACATTGCCGCCCATGGCAACGTTGAGTAGTATGCTCATGTCCCTCATGGGCCTCGTGCCTGCCGGAATAGAGGCCTTCATCACAGGGCGTCCGTCAGTGTACCAGATCATCCTCCCCTGGCCAGCCACCCCGCCGGGCTGCTGCCACGCAAACTCATAGCGCACAGGCCGGGCATGCATGTCATGTATTTTTGTCCCCCGGACGCGGTGTTTGTGCGGCTCATGATGATGACCCCAGTGGAGGCAGCTCCTGTTCTCGCGGTCGCCATTCCACGTCTCGGCAATGTCAATCTCGCCGTCTGTCGGCCAACTGAAGGGTTCCTGAGGGAGCAGCCAGAAGGCAGGCCATATGCCTTCCGCGCAGGGGCACAAAATGACGGCAGTGAGCACGCCCTGATCACGGCCAAGGGTCGTCCTGCTGACAAGACGAGCAGAGGTGTACCGCTGCTGCGAATTGTGCGAAGCGCTGTTTACTATGCCCCGAACGACAAGCTGGCCGTCGGGGGTGCTGTCGGAGAAGAAGTCAGTCTGTGTCTTTGCTCTGCCTTTGAATCTGGACCGAGTAAAAAAAGAGAGGAAAAAAACAAAACAAGAAGCAAGCAAGATGAAGCAGTGGGCATACTGAAATGAGTTTTGCAGCTCAGCCGTGTAGTGCTGCAGCTCTTGATTCCCCCACCCATCCGAGCCATTCCCCAGCTTGGGATCCCACTCGGCTTGAATCGGCGTATCGGGGTGGAATCTCGGAGCCCAATACGTATGAAAGCCCGGGCTGGGCCCCGTGGGAGGCGGTGGCCGGGTGTGCATTGGCGGAGGTGGCGGCTGCGCGTCTTGGTGTTGATGCTGGTGTTGATGCTGGTGTTGCGGATGGTATGACGTTCCCTGTACGTGTCCATCTCGCGGCTTGATCAAGTCCTCGAACTCAGACTTGAGACTCTTGAGTTTGTTTTTCCATGCCATTTTTTAAACGGGTCTTCCTTGCCAAAGGAGATTGCGACAAGACAAAAGGCGTAGTTTCTTGAAACCGAATTATGTGATTGTGTGTCCCCTTGGAAGTGGACAAGAGAGCAGAATGAAATCAGGGGCACAGATGGGACGTTGCCGATTCGCACCCGCAATCCCAATCCTGGAGAGCTGCGTAAGCCCACACACATGTTATATAGCCGACGGTCATGTCATATGCACATCCATCCATGCCTGATATGTGAGGCTACGATATGCGTACTATTGAAAACGCATCGGGCCGTTCAAGGGGGGCGATGCGCGCTGCGATGCCTTTACGATTTGCCCCTTTACAAACGAGGTACGATTCAAAGGCAGACGAGTTTTGTCGTGGACATGAGTTTGCTGGTAGCACAGCAACGACGGGCCACAGCAGCGAGTAAATTGTGATGACGTCACGCGATAAGAGGCAAGAAGGACCTGCAACTGACTTGTGTAGGCAGGCACCCCCACATGTCGACTTGCCAACGACAATCAGAACCAGTTGGATTCTCGAATTCGTTCGCTCCATGACCTGCGTGGCTAAACATGCATATTTGAGAATAAGAGATACAAAGCAAGACCAAGATGGGAATAAAAACACAGAACGCCTCTTTCCCGCATATTTTGGAAAGAAAAGACAAAGAAAAAGGAAAAAGGAAGTCTACCCTAGCCGCCTACCCGTCGAACGGCGTCTCATACGGCACCTCGGCCTGGGGCGTAATGCGCGCCAAGTGCCTTCGCTGGCCATCCTCCCAGTCGACCAGCGCCGTGTGCTGCGTTACCCGGTTGTCCCACAGCACGACTGTGCCCTCCTCCCACTTGATTCTGGCCTGAAAGTCAGCGCCGTAGGCCAGGTGATTGTACAGGAACTGAAGAATGGCATCCGACTCTTCCTTTTTCATGCCGACGATGTCGCGCGTGACTGGATGGAAGAAGGGGAGTTAGCTTCCTCGCTCTCTCTCTCTCTCTCCCGCTCGCTCTCTCCTCTCTCCCCTTTACAACGGGAAAAGAAAAGAGACGAAAAATACTCACACTGATGATTGACATAAAGCGCCTTCTCACCCGTAGCCGGGTGCGTCCGCACAATCGGATGGTCATGCACCACCGGCTCCCGCCGCTTAATGCTATTCCGCACCGCCGCGGCATTCACCTGCTCGATGCCCGAGTGCGTGGCCCTCAGCCCATGCAGGCGCTCGCGAAACAGCGGGCTCAGCCGGCGGTACGCCTGCACGGAATCCACAAAGAGCGTGTCGCCGCCCGTCTCGGGCTTGTTGAGGATGTACAGGAACGTCGTTCCCGGCGGCTGCTCCTCGTACGAGACATCCGAGTGCCACGCAACCGAGCTCGTCCGTGACGCGAAGAACTCGGCCGCGCCCCTGTCGTCCTTGCCCCGGTGCACGAGGTGAACCTCGGGATAGCCCTCGGGCGCGCCCGACGTCGGGTGGATGTGGTGGCGGCCAAAGTACGAGCCGTACTTGAGCGCGTCTGCGATGGGCAGGTCGGCAAAATCCTGGTTTCGGAACGCCACCACCTTGCGCTTGGCGACGAAGTGCGCCAGCTCGTCCTTGCCCGCGTTTGTGAGCGACGTGAGCTGGATGCCAGTGACCTCGGACCCGATGGTGGGCGTCAGGTGCGTGACGCCCGCGACGCCCTTGGGGAGGAGGTTCGGGTACGAGGTGTCGGCGTCTCTGCCGTGTTCATAGTGCTCATATCGCTCCAGGGGGCCGTATTTCTCCTCCGGGTTCCAGGTAGGGAGGTAGTGAGGGTACTGTTCAACAAGAAAGATGAGAAACACCGGCCATGGTTCTCGTCTGACCCCCCCTTTACAGACGTACCTTGGCTCCGTCGCCGCCCACCTTGCCCGTCTCGACGTCCTTGTCCACGGTATAGGGGTCAATCTCCTTGTAGTTCCCCAGGTCGAGCTTGTACGAGGGCTGGGCCTCTGTCGTCGTGGTAGTGTAAACCGCTGAGGGCGCCATTTGTGTGGCCGGTTGTGATATTCCTTTCTAAGGTGTTCTTGTTCTTCTTCTGTTGCTTCTTTTTCCCTGACTTGATGAAAGTTCCTTGACTGTTTCTGTGCTTTTGTTATGTCTTCATCCCAAGCTACACTTGCACTTCATCTTTCTTATATACTTCCCAGGGACAAGACAAACAAGGGCGCCGATATATAAGCTAATAGACCCCATAAATATTGCGTGACACCAGTTGAAATGATCAAATCAATCTTCTTTCCTGATTCGGCAAAACATACAACTTTGTTCCTTTGCTACCTCCGGACCGCATTGCTGATCCGCGGGGTCAACTAAGGTCTCTTGCTAACAAATTCCCATTACTCCACCGCCAAGGTGTAATAGTGCGATACCAGCCTCTGGCCAAGTGTATACGCAAGGCACGTAGGTACAGTGGGTGTAAGAAGCAGGTACCTACTACCTAAGGCTAAGAAGTAGGTTATGTACATACTTGGCTACGATTGACGCGATGAAACAGTGGCAATCACGTCAACGTCCTCTAATCCACTTTTGCATTGCAACCCCGTCCTCGTCTTACGCCTGGTTTCTAAGCAAAAAGCTAAGCACGCAATCTTCAAGGCAAAACGAGCAATTTAGCATTGACCAATCTCCGCGACACGGACGCACCCTAATGTGAGGCCATGACGCAATATGCAAAACAAAGACGTGATCCCACCCCAGGACCTATTATGAAGGCCAGCCAGCCATCCTCCATATCTACTCTGCCCTCTCAGCACCTTAGTCTCTAAAGCATTTGTATGCCTCTTGTTGTTTCGCCCTTTCTTTACAAGCATGTATTCATTTGATAGGGACTAAAAACCCCACTGCTTCTTCTGTGTCCCAGGATAATACCACGAATCGCGCTAAAACCATTACCGCTTCCTTCTCCTAAACAAGATGGTCTTAGCCACGAGGAAGTTTCCATGAATGAAAAGCAATCTGCTTGCCTGCTAGTGTAGTAAAATCACGCGAAAACAACGTCTCTGTGTCTGCCTTACCCGTGAAAAATTGTTACGGCATAATCCGTGACGGTGGAAGTAAAATAAAAATAGAAATTAGGGATAAGAGGAGTTAATTAGCTTATCTATAGCAATAAATAATTTACTACTTATTACCCTTATACTATCAGGGTTAGGGTTAGGGTTAGGGTTAGGGTTAGGGTTAGGGTTAGGGTTAGGGTTAGGGTTAGGGTTAGGGTTAGGGTTAGGGTTAGGGTTAGGGTTAGGGTTAGGGTTAGGGTTAGGGTTAGGGTTAGGG
>AFQZ01000336.1:0-46729 GCA_000222935.2 Aciculosporium take MAFF-241224
AAATATATAGCTAGAAAGGTCTTTTTACTACTAGCTTACTTTAAACTCTTAAATACTATATTATTAAATAGGGTTACTATTAATATACTACTTAAATATATAGCTCTTATACTACTCTTTCTTTATATCTCTTATAATAAGGACTTTATACCTTAGAATACTATTATATATACTACCTTATTAGTACTATTATTACTCTGCTCTTTCTCTATAAACTTATTTAAAAATATTAGCAGGTATAATAACTATACCTTTACTATAGCTACTTTTAAAAAATAATCTAGTTTTTAAGATAATCTATTAGCTAGGTTTAACTTCTCTAGCCTATACTTAATTATAAAATTATATAAATAAAGTTCATTTAATACTATAATTTATTTATTAAAAAGCTTTAGTTTTATTACTAAGTATTTATAATTTAAGTAATTAGTAATTACTTTTATTAAATGCTATAAGTAAGCTAAGTAATGTCTTTATATATAAAAAGCTTCTTATATAGCTAGTAGCTTAGTATTAAATATTATATAGCAGAGTTTAAAACCTAATAACTTCTATAATATATATATAACTAGGTGCTAATTACCTAGCACTAATATTACTAATACTATGCTAATAGTAAATGCTAAGGTATTTATTTTAACTTAAAGAAAAGCTATTAAATTAAAATAAATTAAAACTAGTACTTTTAAAAACTTTTATTTTAGCATCTTAAATATGGCTTATATATTATAAGGTAGTTTAAAGGTCCCTTTAAACTCTCTTTTTAAAAGGTTTATTAATAAGATAGTAATTTTACTATATACCTTAATAAACTATTAGTAGAACCCTATAAACCTAAAAAAGATTTATATATTTAATATACTGCTTAATAATAACTATTTTACTACTACCTTAATATATTCTAGTTCTAATTTAATGCCTTTTAATATAATAATAAATCTAAGAAAGCTAACCCTTATTATTAAGAATTTGTATTTATTAAGGTTTATATATAGCTTTATAATATATAATCTCTATAGGACTAGTTTAATATACCCCTTATATATAGCTATATTACTGCTATAAATTAGGATATTATTTAAATAAATAATATATATTATATTTACTAGCTCTCTTAGTATAGTGTTAATATATTCTTAGAATATAGTAGGTGCATTTATTAGGCTAAAAGGTATAATAAGATATTTAAAGTAACTATATTAGTATTAGAAAGCTATCTTTTACTTATTACCCTTATAAATATATATTTAGTAATAAGTATCTTTTAAGTTTAGCTTTATATAAATTATTACTTCTCTTAATCTATTTAATAATTTTAATATAAGGGGAAGAGGGGCCTTATCCTTCTTAGTAACCCTATTAAGGCCTTTATAATTTATATAAAGGTATAGTTAGCCTTTCTTTTTTAATATAAATAAGATTAGTACTCTTACTAAACTTATTAATCTTCTTATTTAGCCTTTCTTTTATATATTTACTAGGTATTTATAAAGAACTTATAGCTTTTTCTTTACTAGGTTATAAATTAGCCCTTATAATAGTATTCCTCCTTTTATTAATTCTATTATATAAGTTTTCTTTTTTAAAGAAGGTAGCCTACTAGCTAACTCCTTTAAAAATATATTTATAAATTCTTTATATTCTAGTAAGAGTACCTTTATAGTAATCTCTTTACTTATTTTATTTTTATTTAGCTTTCCCTAGGAAATAGATAGTTATATTATATATTAGCTAAGGATTAGCATTATACCTATTGCTTCTTTTATATAGTAAATCTATTATAAACTAGTAACTAGCTTTAGGCGTTTCCTTATTACTAGGTGTTTCTAATAACCTAATGCTTATAATAATCCTTTTAGCTTATAGTCTATAGCCTAGTTTATCCCTAGAATTAGTCCTTCCCTAGTATTTACTATATAGTAACAGAGTTAATAGAATTTACTATAATTTATACTATCTATTATTTATACTACTCTATTAATAATACCTTAGTGCTTTAATTCTATTAGTAAGGTGCTTTTTAGCTTTACTTTATTTACTTTTACCCTACTTTAGTTAGCTTTAAATAATAAGTTTAAATATATTATTAAGTTTATTACTCCTAGGTTAAATAGTATATTTACTATTACCTAGCTTCGTTCTTATTATAGTTTTATTTTTATTTTTATTTAAAAGTTATTAATTTTATTCTTAAAGTCCTTAATTTAGCCTAGGGGTTTAACTATAATAATATATCCCTAGGCATATACTATAGTTATTAGTATTATATTTAAGTCTATAGCCTGTACTGCTTCTTTACAGTTACTATAGTATAAACTTATTATATGCCTATTTAATTTATATATCTTATAATTAAATGCTTTATAATAAGAAGTAATATAGCTATATTTTCTATATTTAAAATAAGAATAAGATTACTAGCCCTAGGTTGTCTCTTTCTTACTACTTATTTCCTGCTTATTCTTTAATAATAATATTAACCTAGCTTGTTTTTTATAGGGATAGGGTTTCTTATTATAACCCTTAGTAGCTACTTCTGTCTTATAACCCTATTTAATAAGGTATGCCTAAGACTTAAGAAACTCTTAGCTAAGGACTTACTTCCTTATTATATAGTTTAAGCTATTAATAAATATATAAATCTAAATTCTCTTAAGGATATCTTTAGGTAACTCTCCCTTTATTTTCCTTTAAATCTTAATAAATACTATAAATAGCTGGTTATTTTATTATTATAACTTTAATAATAACTTTATTGCTTTTAGGTAGTATATATCCTTATTTATTACTTTATTCTTTAGCTATAATTATTAAAGTTTATAATACTATTTATAGCTATATATTTATTTTATTATTACTTTACTTCCTTTATTAAATAGCTGTTAGTATAGGTAACCTTAGTTAAATTATTTATAAAGGTTACTTTATTTATAATAAAAGCTATGTTTAAGTTTATAAAAAAGGATTATAAGTTTTTATAGCTATTTTCCTTATAAACTAGGGCTTTTAACTATGCTTTTATAAGGCTATGTTATAGATAAGTTACTATTAATTAATTACCTAGAGTATTTGTTTAAAGAAAAGCAAATAAACTAGGCTTCTTAGGTATAGTTATTAAGTGGTTTATTAAGTCCTACTATATTTTCTTAAGTTAAGTATACTTTTAAACTAGGTATAGCTTTTTTATAGCTTCCTTAAGTTCTTAGTTTAATTTTTCTTTTTTATTAGCTTATATATTAATATCTTAGATTTAGGTATACTAAGGTTTAAGCTAATAATTCTAATTAATTATAGTACTATTAAGGTAAGTTTATTTTATTCTTATAGGTTTTCCTATTCTACTTTCTAATATAAGTATAAAGGGTTTTAGCTATAATATAATATCTTATATTATAGTAATACTAAAGCTGCTTTTATTTTTATTAAGTTTATTTAATACCTATATAGTTACTATATTAATATAGCTACTTACTTATATATTTATTCTTTAAGTTAATATTTTTACTAAGCTAATAGTTTATTATCCCTATAAGAAAAAGTAAATATTCTATTATAGTTAGAGGTTTATTAATAGAGTAAAGGCTATAGTTAAGCGTACTTCAAGCTAGATAGCTATAGGTAGGGTTAGTAATATAAATACTATATTTACTAGCCTTTTTATCTCTTTATAAGGCCTATTCTCTTATATACCTATGTGCAGCTAGGGCACGGCTCGCCCTAGTGGGTCTCCGTACCCTTACGCTCTTTTCTCGTGACTCTCCTAACAGCAACCTATACTACTAAAGTCGCCTAGTTAAGAGCACTTACTTTGCAATATTTAGTGCTAGCTTTTTATTATTAAGCGCCGCCCTAAGCTTCTATAGGTCTCTTATTATAGGCACTACTAGGATTAGCTTTAGATAGTTATATTCTAGGTAGGAAAGAATAAAGTAATAGATATCCTTATCTTCTCTCTAGTATTAATTTATTAATAATATTACCTTAGGCACCTGTTTATTATAAAGGAAGGTATTTAGCCCTATTTTCTCTGTTTAAAGCTATACTAAGGCTATAGATTTATACTTTAGTAGGCTATTATAAAGCCTTACTATCTTTTTTATACTTTTAAAGTTAGGTTCCTTATCTATTACTATTACTTTTACCTGTTTTCTTCTTACTTAAGCCTTATGCCTCTGCTATATTTACTATTTTTTCTACTTTCTCTTTAATTTCTATCTAGCTATAAGGCTGCTAAGGAGGGGAAAGGGGGCATTAAGAAACGCTTTATAGTAATTATATTAGCAGCCTCTTTCTTAGTATTATAGCTATAATACTATTAAATTATATGCCTATTATATCTTCTTGCTTATATTACTATTCTTAAGTCTTTAGTAAAATTATTACTTAATATAATTAAGGTATAAGTTTACTAGTAGTATTACTGCTTTTATTTTTAAGAGTATTACTAGTATTACCTTATATGCCCTTATAACCCACCTTAAGTATTTATTTTATTCCCTTATAAATACCTTTACTACCCCCTATACTATCCCTTCTAACTTACTATAGGTATAGTATATTCTAGCTTTATAGGCTATTATACTTCTTATTACTTATATATAAAGGGATCTTATATACTTTAGTTAGCATCCCTATATAAATATAGCTAGTACTATAAGTGCTAACCTTTATTATAATAACTTAGTATTTACCTTCTTTATATAAGTTAACTAATAAAGCTTCTAGTAAATTCAAACCCCTAGGAATTATATAGATTATATTAGTTATATTATTATCCTTTTAAGTTAGATTATTATTATAATTGCCTGCCTCTTTCTTATAAAATGTATTAGCTTGCTCTTTTCTAGGTTAAACCTTAGCCTATATTCCTTTAACTAATCCTTATATATCTTCTAGGCTTTTTTTAGTTATACTTTAGTTTCTTTTACTATTTTTTTATATATTATAATATTTATATTATTTAAGAACCCTAATATTAATATTAATTCTACTATTACTAGTCTTTAATATAATAGTATAATATAAAGTAGGAAGAGAATAAGAGACACTAGTAATCCTTATAGAACCCCTATAGTAACTTAGATTTCCTTAGTAATATACCTATTAAATACTAATTATACTCTTTTTTTTAATATAAAGCCCTATGCTTATTTAGCTATTTACCCTAGTAGTCCTAACTCCTTTATAGTATAGATTAGCTGTTTATAGCTAATAGTATTAAATACCCTAGTAATATCTAGCTATAATAATAATACTATTCCCTAGTAATATTATATTATTTTTATAATTTTTTTAGTATATTTAGTACTATTTCTATTAACTTACTAGCCTTATTACTTATTTATATATTTAGTAGTATATAGTCTTTCTTTACTATAATAATAATCCTCCTTATAATAGCTCCCTTAATTACTTTTTTTAGTATATTTAATAGTAATATTAGCCTTTACCCCCCTAGTCTGCCTAACTCCTTAGGGGTTTTTCTAGGTTTATAGAGAACTACTACCTTTAATTATTAAAAGAAGGCTAAATAGTATTTTAAACTATAGTATATATTTATAAGGCGTATTAAATATAATATTAGGGCTGCTTTATATAGCTTTAGGGAACCTATTAACAGCTTATCTAGCCCTAGGGCTTTCTAACTTATTATATTATTTATAATTTCTTTAATTTCCTCCTTTATAAATATAAGAACCACTTAATTATTACTATAGTATCTTATCTTTACCTCTATCTCTAAACCTAAAGCCCTAGCTATAGATAAAGAAAAAAACCTCTTTATAAATGCCTTTACCTTACCCTTATATATAACCTTTACTATCTCCTCCCTATTATTATCCCCTAGCTAAGTTAGTAGTAGGACCTGGTATATTTTAAGGGAAAGTCTACTTTATAGCCAGGCCTAGTGCTTTAGGGTCTAGAGGCTTTTTTTTAATTTAAATAACCTATTAACTACTTATTACTAACTACTTTTCTTCTCCTTTAAGATAATATAATTGTGTTTTTCTATTACTTTTATTAAGGCCTTCTATAATTCCTATATTTATTATTATTATTACTGCTTATTAGCATATCTTGCCTTTACTATTATATCTTTTACTCTTTTATTTTACTAAGGCTATAGTTTACTATACCCTTAAGGTTATTTAGGTGCTGCTATATTAGCTATCTTTATAAGCTATTAGGTAAGCTATTATATATAATTATTAATTTCCTACTAGTTATATAATAAAAGCTCTAGTCCCTCCTTTTTAAGTTTATTTAAAGCCTTTATTATAATAAGGTTCTTATCTGCTATTCTTTAACCTTAAACTAACCCTAAGCTATTGCTTAATTTCTTATTTTTTTTAATACTAATAAGCTAAGGTATATAGTTAGATCTAGCGATTTTTACTAGCCTAATAAATTTAATATTAATATTATAAGTGGTCTATATATAGTTAATAGTACTATTTCTATTACTATATTTTTTTCTCATTACTTCCCTAAATAGCATAGCTAGGCTAAGTTACTATCTTATTATAAATTTTAATATTTTATTATACCCTTAAAAGGTTTAGCTAAATTTATCCTATAAGAGGTAGTATTAGTTAAAGTCCTTTATAAATATACTCTAGCCCTTTACCTAAATATTAGTAAAGTATTATAAAGGTATTTATTACTTCCTTTTATAAGCCGGGAAATAGATATTATATACCTTTACTTTATATAGCTTAATATTATACTAATCCTCCTCCCTTTTTATAATTTAAAGTCTTATTTTAACCCTTTAATATATATAAATTACTATTTTTCTATTATATATTACTAGTATATAGTGCTTTTAAGATAGATTTAGTAGTATACTATTATAATCTCTTGGTTTTTAAATAGCTATTACCTTAGGGCTAATACTATGCCCTCATACTAAATATATTAAATTACTTTTCTTTTATATATTTTAATATATAACCTTAATTATATACTTTATTATGTACTTTAAAACACCCTAGTTAGGCTAGCCCTAGTATTATTTTGCCCTTTAGTTAGTTATAAAAAGGCTAGTATTATGCTTTCTTTTACTAGTTTTTATAGTTTTAATTATAGCTTATAGGTTTATCTTATAAATAGGCCCCTGAAATATATGCTCCTTTCTCTTAGCTGCTTTTTTATTAGTTTTTTAGTCTTTTCTTTATAATAACCCTTACTTATAGTAGCTATTATAACCTCTAACTAATAACTATAGAAGAATAGCAGCCTTATAGCATAAGCCTCCCTAGCCTATTATTATTTATTATTACTTACTAAATATAGCTAAGACTATGCTAGATATACCCTTATATAATTTAGGTATTTTTCCTATATCTTGCCTATTAATATTAACTAAGTTTTCTTTTTCTTAGGGTATTTTTTAGTAGTATACCTATTATATCTTACTTTCTTTTTATAATACTTAATAATATATTTAATCTTATAGTAATTATAATATTACTTTAGGTGGATTATCTTATTATATAGCTTAGTATTAAAAATCTTTACTTAGTATATTATTTTCCTATAGTATAGTTAGTTTACTAACTTAGTGCCCTTAATACTAACTACTAGTAATACTCTTATTATTATTCCCTTTAGCTTTTATATTATTATTTTTATTATATTTAAACTATTTTCTTTTTTAATATTTTTTCTTATATCCTTAGTTATAATATAGTTTATTAGTTATATTAGGAATTCCTTAATAATTATATTAAATATCTTTTTATTTACTTTTACCTTAGGTCTAAAAGTAACTCTTATTTAGGCTATATTTTCCTTTTATTTCCTCCTTACTTTAGTAAATATAATAACTATATCTTTACTTTATAGTTAGTATATTATTATTACTTTCTTTATATTAATAGCACTATTTACTACCTTTATAATCTCCCTTAGTAATCTATTTTTAATTATCTTATTAATAGTGTTTCCTTTTATTATTACTTTTTAGTAATAGTAAGCTAGTATTACTATGCTCTTTATTTAGGCTAAAGGAATTATTATATTTTACCCTATAACTTTATAAGCTATAATAATTACTTAAGTCCTCTTAACTACTATTTTAATCCTAAGAATAGCCTTTATTACCTTTTTAACTACCTTTTTAATTATAGTTTCTACCTTATTATTAACTGCTTTTATAATTAAAGCCTATAAGCCTCCTATACTAGTTCTTATTTAAGCTATTTCCCTGCCTATATTTATAGTAATTTATATAATAAATCTAATAAAAGCCTATACTTTTATTATTTTTACCTTTAAAATAACTTTTATTATTAATTCCTTTAGTAATTTTATTTTATTCTTTAATTTTTTTTATACTACTATTACTTTAGAATTCTCTCCTTAATACTATATTTTTTCCTAAGTAGTACCTTATCTTTTATTAATTATGGATTTATATAAAAATTCTTTAATTATTATACCCCTTATATTACTTACTCTCCTTATATAATACGCTATTACTAGGGGGGGTAATTAATAATAAGGAATTTAATTTTATGCTTCTTTTTCGTTTTAGGCGTAATACTGTGTCGTATCCGCGGTGGTTGCTTTACGTATAAGTTTTTAGAGAATATATCTTACCTTTAATTTCTTTTACTATTTATAAGCTAAAGAGTCTTTTACCTCTATGCCTTTACAGGTTAAACGTTATAAATTCAAACATATTTCTAGCTAGCAAAGCATTAATTTCGGCTTTATTAGAGAGTTTAAAAGGTTCTCTAGGTATATTAATTTTTCCTTATACACAGAGGTTAATTATAAGCTAAAAGTTAGCCTTTTCTTTCTTAGTAAGAAAAGCCTTTACTTAAGGGTATTTCTGGGGTCTTCCACGTTCTCTTTATAGCAGGGTTATTACTTTATTAGTTAGGGTTATAAGGTTATTAGGGGGATTCTTGTGATTTTTGTCTTAAGCCAGGGGATTCTTATAAATTTTGTTAAGTTCGGTGTCTTTTTGCCCTTAGTTGTTTAGGCTGTGGCCTTGCCCTCCTTAGAAAATCAAGGATTTATTATCTTAAACCGGTTTTTTCTTATAAGAAAATTCTACCTCTAGTAAGGTTATATATGGTTTAATAACTATAGACTGAAATTTTATAGGACTATAAGGCATCTTAATAATATAAGTCTTTTCTTTTATTAAGAAAAGCTTATAAGGGCTAGTTTATTTACTTTTTTTATAATAAACTTATATATTAAAATTTAAGAGAAGAGTATATATAGGCAGGGTTATTAGGCTATTATAGGTATTAAGAGCATTATGGACTTAGTGCCTTATAAGACTGCGTTTTACTTTATTTATTACTTTTTAAAGCATTTTAGCTTTATAAGTAATAATAAAACTTAAAGGGAAATTATTTATTAGTCTTAAATAGGTTCTAAATACTAAAAGGGTAAGAATAAGGCTATTTAAACTAGCAGAGTTATTCACTACTTTAATAGCTATTTAGAGCATTTGCTTTTTTAGGAGAAAACTATTATCTTTAGTTTTAATAATATTATATACTTTTTAAAAAGGGGTATAATATTACTTAAGTTTTCTAATACTATTATAAGCCTTAACAGGGACTTTATTAATGTTAATTAATAGTAGTTAAGCTAAATGCCGAAATTTACTAAAAGTAAAATTTCTTTTAGTATTATAAACTATCTAGTCTAGGGGTCTAAGATATATATTAATTTAGTATTCTTTAAGGGCATTCTAGATATCTTAAGCTTTTTATTATTAGGGTTTAAGAAAGCAGGCAGCTTAAAATAATAATATTAAATCTATAATATATAAAACTAGTTTCTTATTAATTTATATAATATTAATAATGACCTTATAGTTAAATTTAAGATTATTTTTAAAAGTAAACTTAAATCTACTTAAAGCTTTTATATTTATCTAGTATTAATAGTAAGTATATATAATTTTTCTTATATTAGCCTTATAAAATTCTTTACTAGCCCTAGTAAGAAGGTTATTTAATTAGTTAATTAATAGATAACTAAATTAGTAATAAAGTTAATAGATTTTGGTTTTAAAAAGCATAAAAATAGTAGGTTCTTAAAAACTAGCTATTTACTAAGAATATTCTTATTTCCTAATAATAAGTACCTTTTTATCTTCTTAAATTAAAAGATTCTTAAGATTATTAAGTTTAACACTTATTTTATTTATATTTATATTAAAATATAAAAACAGTATAGTACTATTAAGCATATAAAAAGGTATTATACTAAAAATCATTAAAAGCTTTAAAATACCAGTTAAAGATATAGTACTAGCTTTAAAGGTAATTGTTAGAATCGCTAGTATGGAGGATGAAAGGGGTACGCCGCATTAACCAGGAATTATAGGTTGCGCATAGAATACACACACCCTAATTAGCTAAATTATACGTTATATAACCTAGGGCTATAACGTGGCTATAATACCATACCTTTATATTATAGCTTGCTTCCTTTCTCTCTTAGAAGATATAATAAATTAAATTAGATTACCCCCCCCTTACTACTTTATTATAGCTATATTAAATAGTAACCTGTATATTACTAATACTAATTAGTATTACTAATAACTATAGATTTATTAGGTTATATATAAAAAAGACTTATCTAAATGCTTTTACTTATATAACTATAAGAAATTCTAATATTATACTAACTAAAGGATAATTTCTTTAAATTATTAACTATTAAATTATTTATAATAATAAGAAGACTTAACTCTTATAGATCTTCTTCCTTATTATTAATTATTACTTATTTATAATTAAAACCAGATCTTTACTATTATTTATAGAGAATTAACTAATACTAACTGCTTTAATTAGTACTAAACATAAAGCCTAACCTAAAACACTAAGATATTATTAAGCTAAGGAAAAGTAAATAATTTTAATAAATAAATTTAAAAAGATATTTATAAAAAAGAACTTTTATAAAGCACTCTTTCCTAAAAACTCTATAAGTACTGCCTAATTTTATCCTAAAATTAGACTAAGTTAGTTAAGAATATTAATATTAATATAGCTACTAAATAATAGATTAATAACCATATTATATACATAATTTACTACTATATTCTTAATAAAGAAAAAGGTTATAACCTGCTTATTAACTTATAGTAGGATTATAAAGATTAAACTAAGGATGCTTTTAATAAAAGTAATACTAGCCTTAAGTATACCCTTTATAACTACCTTAATAATAATAGTATTAAAATAGCTAGAGGATTAAGATTAAATATTTCTAAAGATCTTATTAATATTTGAAATATTAACCTTAATATAGTTTATAAACCTTTACTAGAAAAAGCAATTAAAAAAGGAGAAAAGATTTAATAACTTAAACTTTCTAATAATAAGGACTTTAATAATAAAGATTTTTATTTAACTAAAGACCCTTCCCTAGAACTATAAACCCTAACTAGAATACTTTCTAATAGTAATTAAAAAGCCCTTAATACTCTTAAGAGACTTTACTAAAAAGAAGAATAATATTCTAGAGAAGTATATAACTTTATTAATAAGAAGTTACTATATTTTAAAGAGAAATGTTCTTAAGCAGGAGTTTCCCCCTTACTTTACTTAAAAGCCTTCCCTATTATGCTTTAAGATAAAGCCTATATATACTTCCTTAAGTACTTTAGAGTAAGGAGATAACTTAGAACATTAAAAATCACTTTGAAACACCTAAAAATAAGAGCTTCTATAAAACATAATTTTCTAATTTACGCCTTTACTATATTATTATAAAGCACCTAATAAAGAATAAGTTAGAATGCTTAGAAATTCTTCTTAACTGACTTATAAAGATATTTCATAGCCTTTATAACCCTCTTAAGCAAGATATAATTCTTCTTTATTAAGTATAATAAGTAATAGAAAATAATAATGATTTTTATAATGCTAAATTTAGAAATGTGCTAACCTTTAAAGGATTTATTAGTAATCTTTAAAATTACCTCTTAGTAATAAATATACTACTAACCTCTATAGGTTAGTTACTAAGAACTACTAATAACAATGCCCTTATTGCCTGGTTTATAAACTAAAACACTAATATAGTAATATTTACAGACTAATGATATTTATAAGCTATATATTATAAAAAACCTTAAGCTAGAGCAAGCTTAAAGAAATACTTTATATACTATAAAGAAGAATACTAGTTAACTAACTATCCTGCCTTTAAGCAAAAAAAAGCAAGAATAACTTAGTAAAATAATAAAAAACACTAAAAACTACCTTTTAAATACTAATACTATATATTCCTATAGGCCTATAAAGGTAAAATAGCCTAACTTACTACTACTAATAATAATAGTAAGGATAAGTATAAAAAAGCCGCTTAGAATACCGCTTTTCTTACTACTAATAAAAAAAAAGAACCAGATAATAGAAAGGCTTATAATACTCTCTCCTTTATAGTATTCTTTATATAAGCACTAAATCCCCTACTCTTTTCCTAATTAACTATAAACTTCTTATAGAATAATGCTTTTAAATATACCTTATTTCTTAAAAACCCTTATAATTATAATACCAATAAACAACCTTAATAACACATATATCTTATAAATATAAGATATATAGCAGATATATTTTATAGTATACTTTTAAATACAGGAGTATTAGGAATTTTAACTACTAGTCAAGGCTAAGTTAATACTTTAATAAAAATTATAAAGAACCTTATAATTAAGCATTCTTTTAACTAAAGAACTATCACCTTTGGAGCTAGTAATATAACTTCTACTAGTATTTTAAAGCTTTTAATAATCTTTAGTATAATACATTTTTATATGCTTGATAGTGCTATATTATTTTTATATTTTATTATAAATATAGATAAAATAGGTATTAAACTTAATAATCTTAAGAATCTTTTAATTTAAGGAAATAAGAAGGTACCTATTATTAGGAAATAAGGATATTCTTAGTAAATAGCTAGTTCTTAAGAACCTACTATCTTTATGCTTTCTAAAACTAAAATTCACTAACTTTATTATTAATTTAGCTATCTGTTAATTAACTAATTAAATAACCTTCTTACTAAGGCTAGTAAAGAATTTAATAAGGCTAATATAGGAAAAATCACGCATACTTGCTATTAATGCTAAATAAATATAAAAGCTCTAAGCAGATTTAAATTTACTCTTAAAGATAATCTTAAATTTAATTATAAGGTTTTTATTAATATTATATAAATTAATAAGAAGCTAGTCCTATATATTATAGATTTAGTAATATTATTCTAAGCTGCTTGCTTTTATAGATCCTAATAATAAAAAGCTTAAGATATTTAGAATACCCTTAAAAAGTACTAAATTAATATATATCTTAGACCTCTAGACTAGATAGTTTACAATGCTAGAAGGAATTTTGCTTTTAGTAAATTTAGGTATTTAGCTTGACTATTATTAATTAATATTAATAAAGTTCCTGTTAAGGCTTATAATAGTATTAGAAAACTTAAGTAATATTATGCCCTTCTTTACAGAGCATATAATATTATTAAGACTAAAGCTAATAGTCTTTTCTTAAAAAAGCAAATACTATAAATAGCTGTTAAAGCAGTTAATAACTCTACTAGTTTAAATAGCCTTATTCCTACCCTCTTAGTTTTTAAAACCTATCTAAGGATAATAAATTATTCCCCCTTAAGCTTTATAATTACCTAAAGAGCTAAGATACTTTAAAAAGTAATAAATAAAGTAAGGCGTAGTCTTATAAGGCGCTAAATCCATAATGCTCTTAATACCTATAATAGCCTAATAATCCTGCTTATATATACTCTTCCCTTAAATTCTAATATATAAGTTTATTATAAAAAAAGCAGATAAACTAGCCCTTATAAGCTTTTCTTAATAGAAGAAAAGACTTATATTATTAAAATGCCTTATAGCCCTATAAAATTTTAGTCTATAGTTATTAAACTATATATAACCTTACTAAAGGTGGAATCTTCTTATAAGAAAGGCCTGGTTTATAAGGAAGACCTGGTTTAAGGTAACGAAAATTATAAGAACCCCCCTAGTAACCTAATAACTTTATTATAAAGAGAACATAGAAGACCCTAGAAATACCCTTAAGCAAAGGCTTTTCTTACTAAGAAATAAAAGGCTGATTTTTAACTTATAATTAATATCTATATATAAGGAAAAATTAATATACCTAGAGAGCCTTTCAAACTATCTAATAAAGCAGAAATTAATACTTTACTAGTAAGAAATATATTTAAATTTATGAAAATTTAACCTATAAAAGCATAAAGGCAAAAGAATCTTTAGCTTATAAATAGTAAGAGAAGTTAAAGGCAAGGTAACTAACTCCTTATATAAAAAGTTATAATATATTATTTAAGGCTATAGTAACTATAGGAAAGAGGTTATTCTTATACAGTCCCTAATAATTTAAAGAGCTAGTTAAAGGCTTATTATTACCCTTGCTCCCTTATTAAAAAAGGAAGGTATTATAGCTTAATTAAGGGATATTACTTAGGCATACATATAGTTATAAATAAAGCTTAATTACATAATTCTTATAAAGCTCCTAGTATAAATTAAATACCTTTACCTGCTAGACGTTATTATAGTTATAATTAAGCCGCTATATAGAATAGTAGAGGCTAGTATACATTAGTAGTTAATATATTTTAATTATTATTGTTAGAGACTACAGATAATAACCTCTATATATAACCCTTATTTTCTTATTTCTTCTAGTAAAAGCTTATGTTTTAAAATTATTAAAATGCAAACTAATAACACCCTAGGACTTAGTAATACTAAGTTTTTTAATTATAAAGAGGTTAAGTTAAAGAATACTAAATTCCTTATAAAGCTAAAAGAGAGGTTAATGATTTTAATACTATTAATATTTAATAATTACATTTTAAGCAAAGTTAATAATAATACCTTCTTTTTATAATGAAAAGCATAAGAAAGGAAGCTATTATAAGTTAATAACCTAACCAACTAAGCAAAATATATTAAATATTAAGCCTAGGGAGTGTACATTACTCTAATATATTAACCTAAAGTATCTTATAATCTTTCTATTACTACTTAAGTTTAATAACTAGAATCTAATAATATTTTAAGGCTCAATAAAAGACCTTAATAGTAAATTAATAATTAAGACTATAGACTTTAATATATATCTCTCTTACTAAAAAACGCTACTCTTTATATCTTTATTAATAAATCTTTTATAAATAATAAAGACCTTAGCTCTTAACTAGGCTATATAATTATCCTAGGTAATAAAAAGAAGGATAATAATACCTCTAAATTCACCCTTAGAGGAAATATTATAATATATATCTTAACTAAATCTAAAAAAGTCACAAAAAGTGCCTTAGCTTTTAAGCTATATAGGATAGTTTAAGGTATTAATATTGCCTATATAATAAGCACTACTTTAAATATTATTACCAACTAAATTAATAAGCTAAGAATCCTAATAATTATATATACTAACTCTTTCTTACTATATAAGTATATTATTAAGCTAGGGATAATAAAGGAAAAGAGGTTAATAATTAATATTATAGCTTTAAGGCAGTTATATAAAAGGAGGGAAGTAGCTAAGATATACTAGATTAATAGTAATAATAATCCTACGGATATAATAATAAAAGCTTTACTAAACAAAGCTTTTAAGACCTTTATAACGAAAAATAAAGCCTAAATCTATATAGAAGAATAGGTTAAAAGACCTATTATAAGAATTACTATAAGAGCTGCCGCCAGAGCTGCTAAAGATTAGAAAAGTCCTAATTCCTTACTAAATTCAATAACAAATTAAGCGCCTAATAAAGAGTTCAAATTTAATAAATTCAAACGCAATTATAAGCGCCTAATTTAGTAGGATTAAATGCAAGAATTACACTCTTTGGCTCCCCCCCCCTTATAACACTCTTTACCCCTATAACCATTCAGCCTAGACTAATAAAAGTCATTTATTTAAAGGATGTTTTTTGCTTTATTACTAGTTTATTAATATTTAATTATTAAGGCGTTTTATGTATTTTTTTTAGAGTAATTCCTCTTCTTTAATAAAGAGAGAATTTGTAAGTATTAGAATTACTTATATAGAGAATAGAAGGGATATGCTGCATTAACCAGGAATTATAGGTTGCATATAGAATGCATGCACCCTAATTAGCTGGATTATAGGTTATATAACCTAGGGCTATAACGTGGCTATAAAACTATATCTTTATATTATAGCTTACTTCTTTTTCCTTTTAAAAGATATAATAAATTAAATTGGATTACCCCCCCCTCCTTACTACTTCATTACAGCTGCATTGGATAGTAACCTGCGCGTTACCAACAGTAATATTTTTTTAATTAAAAGAATATTTAATTATAAGGTTCTTTATAATCTTTATTAGAGTGTTAACTTAGCCTTAGCTAGTAATTAAAATTTCTAATACTCTTATATCCAGAAGTATACTATGAAATGTATCTGCTATATATCTTATATTTATAAGATATATATGTTATTAAGGTTTTTTATTAGTATTATAGTTATAAGGGTTCTTAAGAAATAAGGTATGTTTAAAAGCATTATCCTGTAAGAAGTTTATAGTTAATACTAAAAAGAGCAGGGGATTTAGTGCTTATATAAAGAATACTATAAATAAGAGAGTATTATAAGCCTCTCTATTATCTAGTTCCTCTTTTTTATTAATAGTAAGAAAAGCAGCGTTTTAAGCGGCTTTTTCATGCTTATTCTTATTATTATTATTAGTAGTAGTAAGTTAGGCTAATTTGCACTTATAGGCCTATAGAAATACATAGTATTAGTGTTTAGAAAGTAATTTTTAGTATTTTTTGCTATTCTATTACTTTTCTTTTACTTTCTTTTAATCAGAGGCAGGATAATTAGTTAACTAGTATCCTTCTTTATAGTATACAAAGCATCTCTTTAAGCTCGTCCTAGCTTAAGGTTTTTTATAATATATAATTTATAAATAGCATTAGTCTATAAACATTACTATATTAGTGTTTTAGTCTATAGACCAGGCAATAAGGGTATTTAGATTATTATTAATAGTTATTAGTAACTAACTTATAAAGGTTAGTAGTATGTCTATTACTAAGAGGTAATTTTAAAAAATCACTAATAAATCCTTTAAAGGTTAGCATATTTCTGAATTTTATATTATAGAAATTATTATCGTTTTCTATTACTTATCATACTTAATAAAAAAAGATTATATCTTATTTAAGAGGGTTATAAAGGCTATTAAATATCTTTGTAAGTTAATTAAGAAGGATTTTTAAACATTTTAACTTATTCTTTATTAGGTGTTTTATAATAATATAGCAAAGGCATAAATTAGTAAATTATATTTTATAAAAGCTCTTATTCTTAGGTATTTCAAAGTAATTCCTAATGTTTTAAGTTATTTCCTTAAATAAAATTATCTTTACTTTAAAGTATTTAAGAAAGTATATATAGGCTTTACCTTAAAGTATTATAAGGAAAGCTTTTAACTAAAGTAAGGGGGAAACTCCTGCTTAAGAATATTTCTTTTTAAAATATAGTAAATTTTTATTAATAAAGTTATATACTTCTCTAGAATATTATTCTTTCTTTTAATAAAGCCTCTTAAGGGTGTTAAAAGCCTTTTAATTATTATTAGAAATTATTCTAGTTAGGTTTTGTAGTTCTAGTTAAGGGTCTTCGGTTAAATAAAAATCTTTATTATTATTAGAATCCTTATTATTAAAAAGTTTAAATTGTTAAGTCTCTTTTCCTTTTCTAGTTAATTTTTCTAGTAAAGGTTTATAATCTGTATTAGGGTTAATATTTAAGATATTAATAAAATCTTTAGAGATGTTTAATCTTAATTCTCTAGCTCTTTCAACGCCATTATTATTAAGGTAATTACAGAGGGTATACTTAAGGTTAGTATTACTTTTATTAAAAGCATCCTTAGTTTAATTTTCGTAATTTTATTAAAAGTTAAGAAGAAGGTTATACCCTTTTTCTTAGTTAAGAATATAATAATTAATTATATAGGCAATATAATTATTAATTTGTTGTTTAATAGCTATATTAATATTAATGTTTTTAACTAACTTAGTCTAGTTCTAGGTTAGAATTAAGCACTATTTATAAAGTTTTTAAGGAAGGGTACTCTTTAGAAGTTCTTTTCTATAAATATCCTTTTAAAGCTATTCCTTAAAATCATCTCCTATTTTTCCTTAGCTTAAAGACATTTTAGTATTTTAGGCTTTATATTTAGTACTAATTAAAGCGGTTAGTATTAGTTAATTTTCTGTAAATAATAGTAAAGATCTGGTTTTAATTCTAAATAAGTAATAGTTAATAATAAGTAAAAAGATCTATAAGAGTTAAGTCTTCTTATTATTATAAATAAGTAGTAAAAGTTAATAATTAAAGAAATAATCCTTTAATTAGCATAACGTTAGAATTTCTTATAATTATATAAGTAAAAGCATTCGGACGTATCTCTTCTATATATAACCTAGTAAATCTATAGTTATTAGTAACTACTAATTAGTGTTTGTAATGTATAGGTTACTATCTAGTGCAGTTATAATAAAGTAGTAAGGAAGGGGGTAATAAAGTCTATTAATCTATTTATATATATTCTAAGAGGAAGAAGCAGGCTATAATACAGAGGTGTAGTATTACGGCCATGGTATAGCCCCAGGTTATATAATATATAACCTAACTAATTAAAGTGTATGCATTTTATATATAACCCATAATTACTAGTTAATACGGCGTATCCCTTCCATTCTCCATATAAGCGATTCCAATAATACTATTATAAGTAAATCTTTTATATAAAGCATAGGGTTTCCTATAATCCTATTAGCCTAACCTTAAATAATTTAAAAAGCTATTTTTATTAAAAAGTAAGGCTAAAATAGCTACTACTAAGGCCTAATTATAATATTTAGGGTTACCTAGTTTATTACTAATATAAATAAATAAAGTTTTCTAGTTTTAATATATATAATCCTAGGTCTTACTTAATTATATATTTTAAGAACCCTATAGCTAAAGTAATATAATATTATAATTTATATAGTATAAGAGTTACTTATAGTTTATTCTTTAGAAAACCTTTAAGTATAAGTAATATTTACTAAAAAGGTAATAACTTTAATAATTATAGTATTAGGTTTAATATATACTAAGATAATATAATAAGTAATAGTAAAAAAAGAAAAAAATATATAGTTTTTAGCTACTAGCTTATAAGATATAACTTTAATACTTAAAATTTTTATACCTAAATTAAACCTAGTTAAAACGCTTTTAAACTACTTACTAAAAGAGCTTTAGGATTTTAAAGCCTTATTTAATAAGAAAAAGGCAAATATATTATTATTATATAAAGGGACTATAAACTATTATATTTAATTATAAAAAAACCTTAATAATATAAACCTTAAACTTCCTTAGGCTTCTTTATATAATATGCCTTAGGAGTATCTCTTAAAAATATAAAACTAAATTATAAATCTTATAAATAAAGGTTAAATATAAGCTAGCTCTTTATTAGCTAGGGCTTTAATCTTACTTATTAAGAAGGTAGGAAAGGGTTAGTAATTTTATATAAACTATTAGGTATTAAATAAAGTTATAGCTTAGAATAAGTATTTCCTTTTTTTTATTAAAAAAACCCTTTACTTACTAGCTAAAGTAAGATATTTTACTAAGCTTAATATTTATATAGCCTTTTATAAGCTATAAGTTACTAAAGGAAATAAGTAGTTAATAGTATTTTAAACTTAATTTAGACTTTTTAAGTAGCTAGTTTGCTTTTTTAGTTTAGTAAGGGTACTTATTATTTTTTAATAATATATTAATAATACCTTAGAAAATATATTAAGAGACTTTATAATAGCTTATTTAAATAATATTCTTATTTATACTAAGGGCTTTAAAAAAGACTATATAGTAAAAGTATAAGAGGTCCTATAATAACTAAAATATACTAAGCTATACTTAAATATTAATAAGTATATATTTATAGTTATAAAAATAATATACTTAAAATTTATTATAAAAGCTAAAAAGACTATGTCGGAATCGCTCGTATGGATAATGAAAGGGATATGCCGTATTAATCAGTAATTGTAGGTTACATATAGAATACATGCACCCTAATTAGCTGGATTACAGGTTATATAACCTGGGGCTATAACGTGGCCATAACACTACACCTCCGTATTATAGCTTACTTCTCTTCCCTTATAGATATAAATAAATTAAATATTAAACCCCTCCCCCTACATTTATGCTACAGCATACGTGTAACCTAAGCGTTACTAACACTAATTAGTGGTTACTAATAACTACAGATTTATTAGGTTATATACAGAAGAGACTTATCTAAATGCTTTTACTTACATAACTATAAGAAATTCTAATGTTATGCTAACTAAAGGATTATTTCTTTAAATCATTAACTATTAAATCATCTATAATTATAAGAAGACTTAACTCTTATAGATCTTCTCCCTTATTATTAACTATTACTTATTTATAATTAAAACCAGATCTTTACTATTATTCACAGAGAACCAACGCTAATAGCTTTAATTAGTACTAAATACAAAGCTTAACTTAAAAACACTAAGATATCTTCTAGTTAAGGAAAAATAAATGATTTTAATAAATAGCTTTAAAAGGATGTTTATAAAAGAGAACTTCTAAAGAGCACCCTTCTCTAAAAACTTTATAAGCACTATTTAATTCTATTCTTAAATTAGACCAAGTTAGTTAACAATATTAATATTAATATAGCTACTAAATAACAGATTAATAACCGTATTATATATATAATTATCTACTATATTCTTAATAAAGGAAAAGGGCGTAATATCCTTATTAACTTCTAGTAGGACTATAAAAATTAGACTAAGGATACTTTTAATAAAATTAACAATAACCTTAAGTATACCCTTTGTAATTACCTTAATGATAATAGTGTCAAAACAGCTAGAGGATTGAGATTAAATGTCTCTAAAAATCTTATTAATATCTTAAACATTAACCCTAATACAGAATACAAACCTTTACTAGAAAAAGTAACTAGGAAAGGAGAAGAAATTTAATAACTTAAACTTTCTAATAATAAGGACTCTAATAATAAAGATTTTTATTTAACTAAAGACCCTCCCCCAGAACTACAAACCCTAACTAGAACACTTTCTAATAGTAATCAAAAAGCCCTTAATACTCTTAAAAGACTTTACTAAAAAGAAGAATAATATTCTAGAGAAGTATATAACTTTATTAACAAGAAGTTACTACATTTTAAAGAGAAATATTCTTAAGCAGGAGTTTCCCCCTTACTTTACCTAAAAGCCTTCCCTATTATGCTTTAAGGTAAAGCCTATATATACTTTCTTAAATACTTTAGAGTAAAGACAATCCTATTTACGGAGATAACTCAGAACATTAGGAATTACTTCAAAACACCTAAGAATAAGAGCTTATATAAAATACAATTTACTAATTTATGCCTTTACTATATTATTATAAAATATCTAATAAAGAATAAGTCAGAATGCCTAGAAATCCTTCTTAACCAACTTATAAAGATATTTAATAGCCTTTATAACCCTCTTAAACAAGATATAATTCTTCTTTATTAAGTATAATAAGTAATAGAAAATAACAACGATTTTTACAATATAAAATTCAGGAATGTGCCAACCTTTAAAGGATTTGTTAGTAATCTTCGAAATTGCCTCTTAGCAATGGATATACCACTAACCTCTATAAGTCAGTTACTAACAACTACTAACAATAATTTAACTACCCTTATTACCTAGTCTACAGACTAAAACACTAACATAATAATGTTCACAAACCAACGCTATTTACAAGCTATATATTATAAAAAACCTCGAACTAGAGCAAGCTTAAAGAAATGCTTTATATACTATAAAGAAGGATGTTAGTTAACTAATTATCCTGCCTCTAAGCAGAAGAAAGCAAAAGCAACTTAGTAAAATAATGAAAAACACCAGAAATCACCCTCTAAACGCTAATACTATACATTCCTACAGGCCTATAAAGGCAAAATAGCCTAACTTACTACTACTAATAATAGTAGTAAGAATAAATATAAAAAAGCTACTTAAAATGCTGCATTCCTTACTACTAATAAAAAAGAGAAACCAGACAACAGAGAGGCTTGTAATATTCTCTTCTTTATAGTGTTCTTTATATAAGCACTAAATCCCCTACTCTTTTCCTAATTAACCATGAACTTCTTACAGAATAATGCTTTTAAACATGCCTTATTTCTTAAAGACCCCTACGATTATAATACTAATAAACAACCTTAATAACACATATATCTTATAAATACAAGATATATAGCAAATACATGCTACGGTATACTTCTAAATACAGGAGCATTAGAAATTTTAACTACTAGCCAAGGCCAAGTCAACGCTCTAATAAAGATTATAAAGAACCTTACAATTAAGTATTCTTCTAACTAAAGGACTATTACCTTTAAAGCCAGTACTATAACTTCCACTAGTATTTTAAAGCTTCTAATAATCTTTAGTATAATACCCTTTTATATGCTTAATAGTGCTATACTATTTTTATATTTTATTATAAATATAGATAAAATAGGTGTTAAACTTAATAATCTTAAGAATCTTCTAATTTAAGGAGATAAGAAGGTACTTATTATTAGGAAATAAGGATATCCTTAGTAAATAGCTAGTTCTTAAGAACCTGCTATTTTTATGCTTTTTAAAACTAAGATCTATTAACTTTATTATTAATTTAGTTATCCATTAATTAACTAATTAAATAACCTTCTTACCAGAGCTAGTAAAGAATTTAATAAGGCTAACATAGGAAGAATTATGCATGCTTGCCATTAATGCTAAATAAACGCAAAAGCTTTAAGTAGATTTAAATTCACTCTTAAAGACAATCTTAAATTTAACTACAAGGTCCTTATTAATATTATGCAAATTAATAAGAAGCCAGTCCTATATATTATATATTTAGTAATATTATTTTAAGCTGCCTGCTTTCTTAGACCCTAATAATAAAAAGCTTAAGATATCTAGAATGCCCTTAAAGAGTGCTAGATTAACATATATCTTAGACCCCTAAACTAGATAGTCTATAATACTAGAAGAAACTTTACTTTTAGCGAATTGAGGCATTTAGCTTAACTGTTATTAATTAATATTAACAAAGTTCCTGTTAAGGCTTATAATAGTATTAGAAAACTTAAGCAATATTATGCCCCTTTTTATAGAGCATATAATATTATTAAGACTAAAGCTAACAGTTTTCTCCTAAAAAAGCAGATGCTATAAATAGCTATTAAAGCAGTTAATGACTCTGCTGGTCTAAATGGCCTTATTCCTACTCTTTTAGTCTTTAGAACCTATCTAAGGATAATAAATAATTTCCCCCTAAGCTTTATAGTTACTTAAAGAGCTAAGATACTTTAAAAAGCAATAGATAAAGTAAGGCGTAGTTTTATAAGGCGCTAAGTTTACAATGCTCTTAACACTTATAATAGCCTAATAACCCTACCTATACATACTCTTCCCTTAAATTCTAATATATAAGTTTATTATAAAAAAGGCAGATAAACTAGCCCTTATAAGCTTCTCTTAATAAAAGGAGAGACTTATATTATTAAGATACCTTATAGCCCTATAAAGTTTTAGTCTATAGTTATTAAACCATATATAACCTTGCTAAAGGTAGAATCTTCTTATAAGAAAGACCTAATTTATAAGGAAGACCTGGTTTAAGGTAATGAAAATTATAAGAACCCCCTTAATAACCTAATAACTCTATTATAAAGAGGATGTAAAAGACCCTAGAAACACCCTTAAGCAAAGGCTTTTCTTACTAAGAAAGAAAAGGCTGATTTTTAACTTATAATTAACCTCTATACATAAAGAAAAATTAATATACCCAGAGAACCTTTTAAACTCTCTAATAAAGTAGAGATTAATGCTTTGCTAGTAAGGAATATATTTAAATTTATGAAATTTAACCTATAAAGGTATAGAGGTAAAAGACTCTTTAGCTTACAGATAGTAAGAGAAGTTAAAGGCAAGGCAACTAACTCCCTATATAAAAAGTTATAATATGTTATCCAAGGCTATAGCAACTGTAAGAAAGAGGTTATTCTTACGCAGTCCCTAATAATTTAGAGAGCTAGTTAAAGGCTTATTATTACCCTTGCTCCCTTATTAAAAAAGGAAGGCATTATGGTTTAGCTAAGGGATATTACCTAAGCATATATGCAGTTACAAATAAAGCTTAATTACATAATTCTCGTAAAGCTTCCCGTGCAGATTGCATACCTTTACCTGCTAGACGTTATTATGGTTATAATTAAGCTGCTATACGGAATAGCAGAGGCTGGCATATATTAGTAGTTGACGTATTTTAATTATTATTATTAGAAACTACAAATAATAACCTTTATATATAACCCTTATCTTCTTATTTCTTCTAGTAAAAGCTTGTGTTTTAAAATTATTAGAATACAGACTAATAATACCTTAGGACTTAGTAATACTAAGTTTTTTAATTATAAAGAGGTTGAGTTAAAAAACGCCGAATTCCTTGTAAAGCCAAAAGAGAGGTTAACGATTTTAACACTATTAATGTTTAATGGTTACATTTTAAGCAAAGTTAATAATAACACCTTCTTTTTATAATAAAAGGCATAAGGAAGAAAGCTATTATAAGTTAATAACCTAACCAACTAAGCGAAATATATTAAATAGCAAGCACAAGGAGCGTATATTACTTTAATATATTAACCTAAAGCATCTTATAATCTTTCTATTACCACCTAAGTCTAACATCTAGGATCTAATAATATTTTAAGGCTTAATAAAAGACTTTAATAGCAAATTAACAATTAAGACCATAGACTTTAATATATATCTCTCTCGCTAGAAAACACCGCTCTTTATGTCTTTATTAACAGTTCTTTTATAAATAATAAAGACCTTAGCTCTTAACTAAACTATATAATCATCCTAGGCAATAAAAGGAAGGATAATAATACCTTTAAATTTACCCTTAGAGGAAATATTATAACATATAGCTTAATAAAATCTAAAAAAGTTATAAGAAGTATATAGCTTTTAAGCTATATAGGATGGTTTAAGGTATTAATATTGCCTATATAATAAGCACTACTTTAAATATTATTACTAACTAAATTAATAAGCTGAGAATTCTAATAATTATATACACTAACTCTTTCTTACTATATAAGTATATTATTAAGCTAGGGACAATAAAGGAAAAGAGGCTAATAAATAATATTATAGCTTTATAGTAGTTATATAAGAGGAGGGAAGTAGCTAAGATATACTAGATTAATAGTAATAATGATCCTGCGAATATAATAATAAAAGCTTTACTAAATAAAGCTCTTAAGACCTTTATAATAAAGAATAAAGCCTGAATCTATGTAAAAGAATAGGTTAAAAGACCTATTGTAAGAATTGCTGTAAGAGCCGCTGCCAGAGCCGCCAAAGAATAAAAAAGTCCAAATTCCTTACTAAAGTTAATAGCAAATTAAGCGCCTAATAAAGAGTTTGAATTTGATAAATTTAAACGCGATTATAAGCGCCTAATTTAGTAGGATTAAACGCAGGAATTGCACTCTTTAGCCCCTCCCTACAATACTCTTTAGTTTTACAACTACTCGACCTGGACTAACAAAAGTCATTCATTTAAAGGATGTTTTTCGCTTTATTACTTGTTTGTTAATATCTAATTATTAGGGCGTTTTATACATTCTTTTAAAGCGATTCCTCTTCTTCTTTAATAAAAAGAGAATTTGTAAGTGTTAGAATCGCTTATATAAATAATAGAAGGAATACGCTGCATTAACTAGGAATTATAGGTTACATACAGAATGCATACACCCTAATTAGCTGGATTATAGGTTATATGACCTGGGGCTGTAACATGGCCATAACAATACACCTTTGCATTATAGCTTGCTTCTCTTCCCTTATGGATATAAATGAATTGAATATTAAACCCTCCCCCCTACATTTGTGCTGCAGCATATGTGTAACCTGAGCGTTACCAACAGGCTATTTACTCTAACCTAAAAAACATTATAGCTATTTAAGATTAAAAGTTAATTTAAATAGTTTATAAGGTATAAAGTTTCTTAGGCTTTATAAATTTTTATTAAGAGTTTATTAATAACTTCTTAGACCTTATAGGCCCTTTAACTAACCTTACTAAGAAGGCTATTAGGTTTTACTAATCCTTAAAATATAAAAAGGTATTTTAGGCGCTTAAAGCTATCTTTATTTTATTTTTAATTTTTATATAATAAGATTCTAACTTAAAGATATAAGTAAAGGCTAACTCTTTTAATAAGGCTATAAGCAGATACCTCTCTTAATATAATTAAAAAAATATAAAGGCTAGTAGTATATTACTTAGTATAACTAATAGCTATATAATAGAATTATATAATTTATAATAAGAAGCTCTTTAGTATTATTTCCTACCTAAAGGCATAGTTAGCTAAGCTAAGGAGTATAGCTTAGCTATTTATAATTTTTATAAATTATAAGAACCTAAATTATTTTACAGCCCCTTAAGAGATATTTAAAAAATAAGCAAGATAAGTACGAATATTATTCCTTTTTAAGTATTACTTATGCTATTACCTAGGTATATAGGTAGGTTAGCTAAATACTTTATTTTAATAGGACTAAGATTAAAGTAAAGGGGGATATCTAATAGGTTATATATTTTATCTAATTTAGTAAATATTAAAAATAGTTTAAGAGCTAAGAGCTAATATAATAAGCCTAGTTAGGGTATAAATCATAGGCAAGTTAGGGAAGGGTAATAACTAAAATAAGAATAATTTAAATAATTTAAATATAATAGTAGGTTTTAAACTAAAGGTTTTAAGTCCTCTTTTACTAAGCTTTAATTTATTTTAAGATAAACTACTTTAGGATCTATAGGACTAAGGGGTTATTAAGAATAGTTTATATTAAATCTAATAAGGAGTAGTACTAGTAATAAAGTAAAAGTTTCTTATATTTATAGAAACCTAGTTATAAATAGCGGATTATACTTTAAATATATAAAAAGTACTGTAATTTTAGGAATAGCTTTAAGTACCCTATTATAAGCCTTTTACTACCTTACTTATATAATAGGTTTATAACTTATTTATATTAGGTTACCTAAGTAAAATACTACCTTTTAAGCATTATATAAGGATTACTATTAAAATAGAATATTAAAAAATATAGTATAATATATATAGAACTACTATTACTTTAATAAGCATAAGAGCTAATAACTTTATTAGGGTTTATTAAAACCTATACTAGCTATAAACTATTACTAGTTATAAATCTTAATAGATTTTATAATAGAACTTTTAGTATATAATAAGGCTTTACTATGCTTTCTAATAATTATTATAAACTATCTCTTAAAGTATATATAGCTAGAGGTAATAATAAGTATAGTGGCTAAAGCATATATAAAATAGTTTGAATATTACTAGTAGCGTTTCTATAGATTTCTTTATTAGATTATTTTTAATTATAGTTTAGATTAGATTAGTTACTTTTAAATTATACTTTATAAGTAAGTAGGTATTAAATAACTGCTATTTATATTTTATTATCCTTAGATAAATAGTAGTATAAGACAGGTAAATTAGAAGGTATAGGCAGTCTTAGAAGTAATTATTACATTTTTATAGTATAACTAAGCTAATTATTTATTAGTATATTAAATAGCGCTTAATAACTAGATCTTTATAATAACTAATATAAGTATAAACTAGGCACTAAAGGGCTTTAAATTAAATTAGTCTAGTATATACTAAATAAGACTAAAATCCTAACCTTACTTAAAAAAAGAGCTGTATTATTCCTAGAATATATTTAAAAGGAAATAGCGCTAATATAAGCTGTAATTAATTTTATATAATAATATTAGTAGGATATAGTAAACGTTTCCTAGTACCTAGCAAAGTATTACTAGATAGGGGATTTTATATAGTTAAATCTTTATTATATAAAAATAAACCATTTTAGCTAAAAACTTAACTAAATAAAGGCAAAATATAAGGTCTTAAATATACTAACTTTACTTACTATTTATTTAAATATTTTATAGGGAATATACCTAGTTTTTTATATAAACCTTATTAAGAGGGCAGCTACTAATCTGCTTTTATTATAATAGCTAGCTAATTCTAGACTAGGCCTAATACTCTTGCTTTATTAAGATAATCCGGATTTAGCAAAATATGAAATTAACGAAATAGTAATAGTAAGAAATACCTAAGAACAGGATAATTAATAGGATATATTAATTAAGTAGGCAGGATATATTTAGCTAATATAAGAACCCTTAAAAAGTGTTTTAGATATAGTAGTACTAAAGCGGTATAAGGCATCATAGGGCAATATATATAGCAATAACAGGCCTGTATAAGGGGCAACCTAATTCCTAACTATATTCTGCTAGAAGGCATTTAAGTCAAAAAAAAAAAAAAGATAAAACAACACACCAGCCTAAGAGCATGCAAAGATTAAATGATATATATAGGGTGAACTTATAGGAGACTATATAATGCCTTACTTTAACCTTTAAATAGTAATAAGGGGGTTATATAATAGATTTAAGCTTAAAGCTTAGATCTATACCGCTAAAGACTGGACGGCATTATATAAGCAATATATAAGTGGTTTAGGCCCTAGTTGCACATATAACTATAAAGGCAGGAATACTAGAATTAGATAGATCTTTTCCTTTTCTTTTTTTTTATAAATATTATTCTTATTGAAGTTACTAGCTCTGCAGTAGAATTCTAGCAAGACTATAACAAAATACAAGCTTTCCTTTAAAAAAATAAGGAATAATAGGTTATAAGTAAAGGTAATTATCTAAAGCTTTTAATAATAATAATTAAAATACGTTAACCACTAATACATACCTGTTTCTGTAATTCTATAAAGTAGCTTTATTATAACTATAATAATATCTAGCAGGTAAAGGTGTGTAATTTATGCTAAAAGCTTTGCAAGGATTATGCAATTAAGCTTTATTTATAACTACACGTATGCTTAGGTAATGTCCCTTAGCTAAGCTATAATGCCTTTTCTTTTTAATAATAAAGCAAGAGTAATAATAAGCCTTTAGATAGCTCTTTAAATCGTTAGAGACTATATAAGAATAACCTCTTTCCCACGGTTACTATAGCCTTAAATAACATATTATGATTTTTTATATAGGGAATTAGTTGCTTTACCCTTAATTTTACATACTATTTATAAACTAAAAAGTCTCTTACTACTATGCTTTTAAGGGTTAAGTTAAACGAATTTAAATATATTTCTTACTAGCAGAGCATTAATCTTAGCCTTATTAAAAAGTTTAAATGGTTCTCTAGGCATAGTAATCTTTCCTTGTATATAAAGGTTAATTATAAGTTAAAAATCAGCCTTTTCTTTCTCTATAAGAAAAACTTCTAGTTAAGGGTATTTCCGAGGTCTTCCGCAGCCTTTTTATAGTGGATTTATAAGTGCTGGTTTCACAGGGTGCGATTGCTGTAGCAATAACGGGGGGGTAACAAAGGTCTGATTTCTATATAGTTATAATTATCTAAAGGGAAAAGAGGGGGACAATGCAGAAGTGTGGTGTTATAGCCATAGTACTACCCTAGGTCACATAACATAGTAATCCAGCTAATTAGGGCATATACATCGTGTATATAACCTATAATTCCTAGTTACTATTATATATCCCTTCTATCCTTAAGACAAGTAATTCTAATACTTACAAACTCTCTCTTTATTAAAAAAGAGAAATCGCTCTAAAACACGTAACAAATCCGTAAAAATCAATAAATAAGCAAAAATTAACAACGTCGCAATACATAAGAAATATTACCCAAATGAATGACTTTTTTTTTCCTAGTCCAGAGCATCCTTAAAGTCCCTTAATCAATCGCGTTCGGATTTATTGAATTTAAACTCTTTATTGCGTACTTAAGCAGCTTTAGCTTTAACGCTTAATACCGGTCTTTTTACCTAACCTTCTACTTAAATCTAAGCCTTATTTTTAGTTATAAAGGTCTTAAGGCTTCTATTTAGGGAAGCCTTTATTATTATATTAGTAAGGTTATTATAGCCATTTATTTATCAGATTTCCGCGATTTCCCTTTGCTTATATAACTATTATAGTGCTATAATATTAATTATAAGCCTTTTCTTCTTTATAGTACTTAATTTAATAATATACTTATATAATAAAAAAAAGTCAGTGTATATTATAATTAGGATGTTTAGCTTGTTTAATTAATTAGTAATAATCCTTAAAGTTATACTTATTACGTAAGCAATATTAACTCCTTAGACCATTCTGTACAGCTTTAATGCTAAGGCGCTTCTTATAACTTTTTTAGATTTTATAGAGCTATAGGTAATAATATTGCCTATAAGCGTAAATTTAGAGGCATTAATGTTCTTTTCTTTATTTCTAAGAATAATCACATAGCTAAGTTATAAGCTAAAGTCTTTATTATTAGTAAAGGAGCTATTAATAAAAATATAAAGGGAGGCATTTTCTAGTAAGATAGGCACGTAATAAAGTCCGCAAGTCTGATTATTAATTTGCTACTTAAGCCTCTTATTAAGCTTTATTATATTATTAGGTTTTAGTTGTTAACTTTAGGCAGTAACAGAAAGATTATAAGAGGCTTCGGGTTAGCAGATAAGAGTAATATATACACCTCAAGCCCTCTGCTTAATATATTAAGCTTAATTATCCTAGTTAACTTCTAACAACTTCTTTCCTTATACCTTTTATTATAGGAAGAAGGTGTTATTATTAGCTTTGCTTAAAATACAACCATTAAACATTAATAGTATTGATTTCTCTAGACATTGCTTTGGCTTTACAAGAAATCCGGCACTTTTTAACTTAACTTCTTTATAATTAAAGAATTTAGTATTGCTAAGGCTTAATGTGTTATTAGTCTGTATTTTAATAATTCTAAAATAAGAGCTTTCCTTTAAAGAAATAAGTAGACATAGGTTGTAAGTAAAAGTAATTATCTAGAGTTTTTAGTAATAATAATTAAAATACGTTAACTACTAATGCGTGCCTACTTTTGTAATTCCGTAAAGCAGCATTATTATGACCATAATAATATCTGGCGGGTAGAGGTATGCAATTTATACTGGAAGCTTTATAAGGATTATATAATTAAGCTTTGTTTATAACTGCATATATGCTTGCATATATGCTTAGGTAATATCCCTTCACTAAGCCATAATGCCTTCTCTTTTTAATAATAGAGCAAGAGCAATAATAAGCCTCTAGCTAGCTCTTTAAATTATTAGGGACTATATAAGAATAACCTCTTTCCTATAGTTGCTATAGCCTTAAATAATATATCGCGATTTTCTGTATAGGAAATTAGTTACTTTACTCTTAATCTTATATATTATTTATAAACTAAAGAGTCTCTTGCTTCTATGCTTTTAAGGGTTAAATTAAATAAATTCAAATACATTTCTCACTAGTAAAGCGTTAATCTCGGCCTTGTTAGAGAGTTTAAATGGTTCTCCAGGCATGGTTATCTTTCCTTATATATAAAGGTTAATTATAAGTTAAAAATCTGCCTTTTCTTTCTTTATAAGGAAAGCTTCTAGTTAAGGATATTTCCAAGGTCTTCTATAGCCTCTTTGTATTAAATTTATAGGGTTATCGGGGGGAGTCTTGTAAATAATTTCATTAGAGGGAGTCTTGTAAATAATTTCGTTAGGGGAAGTCTTGTAAACAATTTTATTAGGGGAGGTCTTATAAACAATTTTGTTAATCTTAGCGTTTTCCTAGTCTAGGTTGTTTAGGCATAGGCCTTGCCCTTCTTAGGAGGTTAAAGCTATTCCTATAGCTTCCTTATTTTAAGCTTAGTTATCCTTATAAAAAGGCTCTGCTTTTAGCAAAGTAATGTATGGCTTAACAACTATAGATTAAAACTTTGTAAGGCTATAAGGTATCTTAATAATATAAGTCTCTTCTTTTATTAAAAGAAGCTTATATAGGCTAGTTTATTTACCTTTCTTATAATAAACTTGTATATTAGAGTTTAAGGGGAAATTATATATTAGCAGGGTTATTAAGCCATTTTAAGTGTTAAGGGTATTATTAACTTAATGCCTTATAAGACTATGCCTTGCTTTATTTATTACTTTTTAAAGCATCTTAGCTCTCTAAGCAACCTTAAGGCTTAGGGAAGAATTGTTTATTATTCTTAGATATATTTTAAAAACTAAAAGGGTTAGGATCAGGCTATTTAGGCCGGCAGAGTCGTTAACTGCTTTAACAGCTATTTAAAGCATCTGCTTTTTTAAAAGAAGACCATAAGCTTTAGTCTTAATAATATTATATGCTCTTTAAAGAGGGGCGTGATATTGCTTAAGTTTTCTAATGCTATTATATGCTTTAATAGGGACTTTATTAATATTAATTAATAATAATTAAGCTAAATACCTAAATTCACTAAAAGCAAAGTTTCTTCTAGTATTATGGACTATCTAGTCTAGGGGACTAAGATATATATTAATTTAACACTCCTTAAGGGCGTTCTAGATATCTTAAGCTTTTTATTGTTAGGGTTTAAGAAAGCAAGCGGCTTAAAATGAAGTTGCTAAGTTAATAACATAAAGGACAGGCTTTTTATTAATTTGTATAATATTAATAAGGACCTTATAATTAAATTTAAGATTGTCTTTAAGGGTAAACTTAAATCTACTAAGAGCCTTAGCGTTCATCTAATATTAGTGGCAGGCGTGCGTGATCCTTCCTATATTACCTTTATTAAAATCTTTACTAGCCTTAGTAAGAAGGTTATGTAGTTAGTTAATTAAAGGGTGGCTAAATTAATAATAAAGTTAGCGAATTTCTGCTTTTAAGAGCATAAAAACAGCAGGTTCTTAGGAACTGATTATTTACTAAGGATATCCTTATTTTCTAATAATAGGTACTTTCTTTTCTCCTTAGATAAGGAGGTTCTTAAGATTATTAAGCTTAATACCTATTCTATCTATATCCATAATAAAATATAGGAAAGGCATAGCACTATTAAGAATATAAAAAGAAATTATACTAAAGATTATAAGAAGCTTTAAAATGCTATTTAAGGTTGCACTTCTAGCACTAAAGTTAATGGTTCTCTGGTTAAAAGAAGGCTTATTTATAAGGTCTGTTATAAGACGTATTAAGGATTTAACTTAACCTTAGCTAGCAGTTAAAATTCCGGCTGCTCTAGTATCTAAGAGGATACTATAAAACGTTTCCGCGGTATATTATAAATCTACAAGGAATACCTACTTTTGTGTGGTTTTATTAGTATTGCAGTTATAAGGGTCTTTAATAAATAACGCAAGTTTAAAGGCGTTATCTTATAGGAAATTCACAGTTAAGGCAGAAAAGAGAGGGGGATTAGGTGCTTATATAAAGAAAGTTATAAACGTAAGAGTTTCTTATGCTTTTTTATTATTTTATGCCTTTTCTTCTTTAGAGGCAATAAATGCTATATTCTAGGTAGCCTTTTTATGTTTATCCTTATCCCTACTGTCCAGGGGTAATAACTCTTTGTCTTTACCTTTAAATACTTATAAGAATACGTGAAATTAGTATTCAGAAGGAGGGGATTTATACCTTTAGTTACTTTACTAAGTTTCTTTTGCTTTCTTTTGTTTAAAGATAGAATAGTTAGTTAACTAACATCCTTCTTTATAATAAATAAAGTATTTCTTGGATCTAGCTTTATTTTAGGGTTAGGAAGCTTATAAATATTATTAGTTAGTAAATAAGACCATGTTAGTGCTTAGGGTAGTCTTTTAAGGTTAATACTTGCTTTCTCTTACAATCCATTAGCTTGTAAATGATTTCGAAACAGGTTCTATTATATCTTTTATTATAAGGCAGCAGCAAATATTACTAACTATGCCTTTATAGGTATTGGTTTAGACGTAGGTTACCTAGTTGAATTTAGGGCTATCTTAAACAGATATTTCTAGTTAGTGCCTAAGGATTATATCTTTTTCAGAGGGGGGGTAAAGACTATTAAATAGGTCTAAGAGCTATTAAATCATTAATTCTAAATATTTTAGTTTAGTCTTTATTGGATTTTTAGCTGTAATATAATAAAACTTTATCTCTTAGAATTGTGTTTAGTAGAATTTTTAATTTTCTTTAGTCTTAAAGTTTTCCTTTATCTACTTAGTTATTATATTAAATAAAATAAATCTTCTGTTAAATTTCTTAAGGTAATACTTATAGGTATTGCCTATAAGCATTATTAATAGTACAAACAGGTATAACTTAGGCGAAATTCCTTATACTATATAGATATCCTTAAAGATTAGGACTTTAGGATATATAAAGTTAAAAAGTGCTTTAGAATACTTATTTTTCTTATTATAAACTTTAGTAAGAGAGTTTAAGGCTTTTTAGTCTATATTAGTGATTTCTTTTAATATAGTTTGTTATTCTAGGGGAGAGAGAATTATTATTTTTATTATTATTTCTTTAGTAGGAGGGTTAGGAGGGTTAGGGGGAGGTGAGGTTATTATTAATATTAACGTATTAATAGTGTTATTTCTTGTCAGGAGCTTTCTATTAAGAAAGAAAACAGAATTATCTATACTAACTAAATTAGTAAGTACATAGTTAATTAGTCTTTATAATCCTTTTTACATGTTAATTCCTTAATCTTAAAGAATATCTTAAAGTACTTATCGGACCTTAGGGGTAATCTTCTTAAAAATATTAGCATTCTATCCTTTAAAGTCTTCTTAGTATATAAACAAAAACCTAATACCTTACTAGTTACTAGATTTATACTAGTTAACATAGTAGGCAAATTTGTTATAAAGTTTAAAAGTTATAGCTTTTTTAGGGTTAATTTATTTATTAGCTTTGGCTTATTTCTCTATAAAGTAGTTAGAATACTTTTGGAGTTTTACAGGAAGGGAGTCTTAAATGGGTTAATTAGCTCCAGTAGTGGAAGTTAAAGCTATTTTTAGTGTTTTTTCTGTAATAGATAGTAAAGAAGATACTTTAATTATAGACTAGTAGTAAGTTAATAATAAGGGGTAAATTCCATAAAGAAACTTTCTTAATAATTATAAATAAGTAGTAAAAGTTAATAATAATAGAAAAAGTTGCTTTTAAGTAGCATAAATAACAGATTCTGCGTAATTAAGTAAATAAGTGTGTTATATTAGAAGTTTATCTTTTTTATTAATTCCTAGCTAATCTATGGTTATAATAACCACTAATCAGTGCTGGTTTCACAGGGTGCGATTGCTATAGTAATAACAGGGGGGTAATAAAGGTCTGATTTCTATATAGTTGTAATTATCTAAAGGGAAAAGAGAGGGACAATGCAGAAGTGTGGTGTTATAGCCATAGTACTACTCTAGGTTATATAACATAGTAATCCAGCTAATTAGGGCACGTGCATTATGCATATAACCTATAATTCCCGGTTACTATTGTGTATCCCTTCCATCCTCAAGACGAGCGATTCCAACAATAAGGTTGTTAGGGGGAGTCTTATAAATAATTTCATTAATCTTAGTGTTTTCCTAGTCTAGGTTATTTAGGCCTATGCCTTACTCTTCTTAGGAAGTTAAAGCTATTCCCATAGCCTCTTTACTTTAAGCTTAGTTATCCTTATAAAAAGACTTTATTTCTGGCAAAGTAATATATAGTTTAATAACTATAGATCGAAACTTCATAGGGCTATAAGACATCTTAATAATATAAGTCTCTTCTTTTATTAAAAGAAGCTTATATTGGCCAGTTTATTTACTATTAAAAATAGTAGGTATCTTGGAAGTTTACGCTGGATCTATAAGACAAGTTATACTAGATTTATATAGAGTTTTTCTAGAATTTCTAGCATTTATCAGTGGCAGCAGCTGTTAGGTCTGGTGAGGAAGTGTGTATAGCTCCCTTACATACCCACTAACCTTTTTTAGACCCCACGGCCGCTAGCTGGGTTTTGTAAGCCACTTTTCTTTTTCTATAAAAATCATTTATATATAAAAACAAAAAAATAGACTTACAGCCTAACAAACTAGGTGCTAATATGTCTTATATTTAACTTTTCTAATTTTTCAAATTTTTTTAAAAAAAAAATTATTATATAAAAAGAAAGCTCTAAATTCCCTAATTCCAACGGTATTCCTAAGACTTTTCTAAGACCTTTAGTTATTAAGATATCTGTAAATTAGTATAACCTATAGAGTAACCTACTTTTCTATAAAGAAAAGCAGTTAAGTTATTGCCCTGCTTTTCTGGATTTTAAATTAGCAGGATTTTCCTTTAAAGGTTAAGATTTTAACCTTTAGTAGCTTTAATAGCTAGCTAGCTACTAACCTACTAGTCACGTTTTTATACACTTATTGTTACGTGGTGGGATTGTCACGTAGTCGGTTGGAAGCAACCGTAAAGCTATCATTAACATTATTATAAATGGGTTATTAAATGCACCTATATATACTACTATTAAGTTATATAGTTAAGTGCATTTTATGTTAGTAATTATTATTAAGTCTTACTAGCTATATAATAAATCCATCCTATATAGGTAGGGATCTGACATTATAAATTATTCTATAATAAGTGCCTTTCCCTTAAAGATAACCATCCTGGTTATCCTCTGGATTTATCTAAGCTAGTATTAATATATATAAAGAAAACTTTTATCTATAAAGGAAAGCAATTTAATCTATAAAGTATCCTCCCTGTACTAGTCTAGTTGTATTTAATCTACTAGAAACATTGCTTAATAGTAGTAACTAATCTAATAATAACTACTTATAAAATTTAAAGATAAATAAATATCTTAGTCTAAGCAAAAAACTATAATAAAAGGAAAATTCAATTTAGATAGTATAAACCTATAAACTATAGTTAGATCTATACTAGATATACATAAATATCTACTTCTTAAAGTCCTTATCTATATAAGCCTTATAAATTTATACTATAATCTATTAATAAAGATATATATTATAGAATATCTTTATTTACTTATATTATTATAGCTATAAGTAGCTTATTAGAAAGTAACTATTATTACTAGTAACCTTTAGTTATATGCTTCTAGGAGTTGCTATATTATAAGTAATTCTCTCGTTTATGGTATTATAGTTATATTATAATAATACTACTAACTTTAGACTATAGTAATAATTTATATTCATGTACGCTAGGTAGCTAGAGCTACTAACTAGTTTATTAACTAACTTCTTAATATAGGAAAAACCCTAATATAGAGGAGAAAACCCATATTCTTCTATATAGCTCCCGCTAAGCCTCTAATATAAAGTCTTTATTATTATTAACTATTAGTATAAGATATCTGCTAGTTTCCCCAGAACTGCAGTTAATAACAGAAGTATAGTCGTACTTTATATAAAAGGTTAGTATATTAGTAAAAACCCCCTATAAGTACCTCCCCTCCTAATCCAGCTCTTCCTCCTTTATTCTGTTATTTCTATTACCTTTAGTCCTATTTTTAGCCTTATTATTATATATCTACTGCGCCTTATAAAGCTCCTCTGCTAACTTATACTACTAAAGTTACTTAGTTAAGAGCACCTACTTTATAATATTTAGTGCTAGCTTTTTATTATTAAGTGCCGCTCTAAGTTCCTATAGGTTTCTTATTACAGGCACTGCTGGGATTAGCCTTAAATAGTTATGTTCTAGGTATATTAAAATAAGGTAGTAAATATCCTTATTTCCTCCCTAGTATTAATATCTTAGTAATGTTACCTTAGGCACCTGTTTATTATAAAGGAAGGCATTTAGCCTTATTTTTTCCGTTTAAAGCTATACTAAGGCTATAGATTTATACTTTAGCAAGCTATTATAAAGCCTTACTATCTTTTTTATGCTTTTAAAGTTAGGTTCCTTATTTATTACTATTACTTTTGCCTGTTCTCTTCTTATTTAAGCCTTATGTCTTTGCTATATCTACTGTTTTTCCTACTCCCTTTCTAATTCCTGTCTAGCTATAAGGCTGCTAGGGAGGGGGGGGGGGGCATTAGGAAACGCCTTATAGTAATTGTATTAGCGGCCTCTTCCTTAGTATTATAGCTATAATGCTATTAAATTACATGCCTATTATATCTTCTTGCTTATACTACTATCCTTAAGTCTTTAGTAGAATTATTGCTTAATATAATTAAGGTATAAATCTACTAGCAGTACTACTGCTTTTATCTCTAAGAGTGTTACTAGTGTTGCCTTATATGCCCCTATAACCCGCCTTAAGCATTTATTCTATTCCCTTATAAATGCCTTTACTACCTCCTATACTACCCCTTTTAACTTACTATAGGTATAGTATATCCTAGCTCTATAGGCTATTATACTCCTTATTACCTGTATATAAAGGGATCTTGCACACTTTAGTTAGTATTCCTATGTAAATACAGCTAGTACTATAAGTGCTAACTTCTGCTATAATAATTTAGCATTTACCTTCTCTATATAGGTTAATTAATAAAGCTTTTAGTGAATCCAAACCCCTAGGAATCACGCTAATTATATTAGTTATATTATTGTTCTTTTAAGTTAGATTGTTATTATAATTACCTGCCTCTTCCTTATAAAGTGTATTATCTTGCTCTTCCCTAGGTTAAACCTTAGCTTATACTCCTTTAACTACTTCTTATATATTCTCCAGGCTCTTTCTAGTTATACTTTAGTCTTCTTTACTGTTTTTTTATATACTATAATGTTTATAGTATCTAAAAACCCTAACGTTAATATTAATTCTACTACTGCTAGTTTTTAATATAGTAGTATAATATAGAGCAAAAAGAGGATAGGAGACGCTAGCAACCCTTACAGAACCCCTGCAGTAACTTGGATTTCCTTAGTAATATATCTGTTAAATACTAATTATACTCTTCTTCTTAACGTAAAGCCCTATGCCTATTTAGTTATTTACCCTAGCAGTTCTAACTCCTTTATAGTGCAGATTAATTATTTATAGCTAATAGTATTAAACGCCCTAGTAATATTTAGTTATAGTAATAATGCTATTTCCTAATAGTACTATGCTATCCTTACTACCTTTCTTAGCATGCTTAGTGCTACCTTTATTAACCTACCAGCCCTGTTGCCTATTTATATATCTAGTAGTATATAGCCTTCCTTTACTATAGTAGTAATCCTTCTTATAATAGCTCTCTTAATTACTTTTCTTATTATATTTAATAGTAATATTAGCCTTTATCCCCCTAGTCTGCCTAACTCCTTAGGGGTTTTCCTAGGTTTATATAAAACTACTACCTTTACTTGCTAGAAGGTAGCTTGATAGTGTCCTAAACTATAGCATATATTTATAAGGCATATTAAATACAAAATTAGGGCTGCTTTATATAGCTTAAGGAAACCTATTAGCAGCTTGTCTAGCCCTAGGGCTTTTTAACTTACTATATTTTTTATAATCTCTTTAATTTCCTCCTTTATAAATATAAAAACCACTTAATTATTACTATAGTATCTTATCTCTGCCTTTATCTTTAAACCTAAAGCCCTAGCTACGGATAAAGAAAAGAACCTCTCTATAAATGCCTTTACCTTACCCTTATATATAACCTTTACTATCTTCTCCCTGCTATTATCTCCTAGCTAAGTTAGTAGTAGGACCTGTTATATCTTAGAAGAAAGTCTACTCTATAGCCAGGCTTAGTGCTTTAAGGTCTAGAGGCTTTCTTTAGATTTAAATAACTTACTAACTGCCTATTACTAACTACTTCTCTTCTCCTTTAAAATTATATAATTCTGTTTTCCTATAGCTTTTATTAAGGCCTGCTATAATTCCTATGTCTGTTAATACTACTACTGCCTATTAGCACATCTTGCCTCTACTATTATATTCTTTACCCTTTTATTCTACTAAGGCTGTGTTTTATTATGCCCTTAAGGTTATTTAAGTGCTATTATATTAGCTATTTCTGTAAGTTATTAGGTAAGCTATTATATATAGTTATTAATTTTCTATTAGTTATATAGTAGGAGCTCTAACCCCTTCTTTCTAAGCCTATTTAAAGCCTCTGCTATAATAAGGTTCTTATTTACTATACTTTAACCCTAAACTAACCCTAGGCTGTTACTTAATTCCTTACTTATCCTAATACTAATAAGCTAAGGTATATGGTCAGATCTGGCGATTTCTACTAACCTAATAAATTTAATACTAACATTATAAGTAGTTTATATATGGTTAATAGTACTATTTCTACTGCTATGTTCTCTCCTTATTACTTCCTTAAATGGCATAGCTAGGCCGAGTTGCTACCTTATTATAAATTCTAATATCTTATTATACTCCTAAGAGGTTTAGCTAAATCTGTCCTATAAGGGGTAGTATTAGTTAAAGTCCCCTATAAACATACTCTAGCCCTTTGCCTAGGTATTAGCAAAGTATTATAAAGGTATCTGCCACTCCCTTTTATAAGCTAAGGAGTAGATATTATATACTTTTACTTTATATAGCTTAATACTATACTAATCCTCCTTCCTTTTTATAATCTAAAGTCCTATCTTAACTTTTTAATATATATAAATTACTATTCTTTTACTATATATTACTAATATATAATGCCCTTAAGATAGATTTAGTAATATACTATTATAACCTCCTGGTTCCTAAATAGCTATTACCTTAGAGCTAATATTATACGCTAATACTAAATATACTAAATTGCTTTTCTTCTATATATTCTAGTATATAACCTTAATTATATACTCTATTATATACTTTAAAGCACCCTGGTTAGGCTAGCTCTGGTATTATTTTGCCCTCTTATTAGTTATAAAAAGGCTAGTATTATGCCTTTCTCTGCCAGTCTCTGTTATTTTAATTATAGCTTATAGGTTTATCTTATAAAAGGGCCCCTTAGTTATATACTCCTTTCTCTTAGCTACCTTTTTATTAGTCCCCTAGTCTTCTTTCTATAATAACCCTTGCCTGTGGCAGCTGTTATAACCTCTGGCTAATAGCTGTAAAAGAACAGCAGCCTTATAGCATAAGCCTCCCTAGCCTGCTATTATTTATTATTGCTTACTAAGCACAGCTAAGACTATACTAGATATACCCCTGTATAATTTAAGTATTTCTCCTGTACCTTACCTATTAATATTAAGTAAGTTCTCTCTCTCTTAGGGTGTTTTTTAGTAGCATACCTACTGCATCTTACTTCCTCCTTATAGTACTTAGTAATATACCTAATCTTATAGTAGTTATAATATTGCTTTAGGTGGATTATCTTATTATATAGCTTAGCATTAAAAATCTCTGCTTAGTATACTATTCCTCTATAGTATAGGCAGTTTACTACCTTAGTGCCCTTAATACTAACTACTAGTAGTGCCCTTATTACTAATCCCTTTAGCTTTTATACTATTATCTTTACTATATTTAAACTATTTTCCTTTTTAATATTCTTTCTTATAATCTTAATTATAATATAGTTTATTAATTATATTAGGAATCCCTTAATAATTACACTAAACATTTTCCTGTTTACTTCTGCCTTAGGTCTAAAGGCAACTCTTACCTAGGCTGTATTTTCTTTTATTTCCTTCCTACTTTAGTAAATATAATAACTATATCTCTACTCTATAGTTAGTATACTACTACTACCTCCTTTATACTAATAGCACTATTTACTGCCTTTATAATCTCCCTTAGTAATTTATTTCTAACTGCCTTACTAATAGTGTTTTCCTTTACTATTACTTTCTAGTAATAGCAGGCTAGTATTACTATACCTTCTATTTAGGCTAGAGAGATTGTTATCTTCTGCCTTATAACTCTATAAGCTATAATAGTTACTTAAGTCCCCTTAACTACTAATCTAGTCCTAAGAATAGCCTTTATTACCTCCTTAATCACCTTCTTAACTATAGTTTTTACCTTACTATTAACTGCCTTTATAATTAAAGCCTATAGGCTTTCTATACTAGTTCTTATTTAAGCTATCTCCTTTTCTATATTTATAGTAATTTATATAATAATTCTAATAAAAGCCTATACTTTTATTATTTTTACTTTTAAAATAACTTTTATTATTAATTCCTTTAGTAATTTTATTTTATTCTTTAGTTTTTCTTATGCTATTATTACTCTAGGATTCTCTCCTTAAAGCTATATTTCCTCCTAGGTAGTGCCCTATCCTTTGTTAGTTATAAATCTATATAAAAATTTATTAATTATTATACCCCTTATATTGCTTACTTTTCTTATATAATACGCTATTACTGGGGGGGGTAATTAATAATAAGGAATCTAATTCTATGCTTCTTTTTTGTTTTAGGCGTAATACCGCATCGTATCCGCGGTGTTTTTTTTTCCCTTAATAAAGCTATAGTAATAATTTATATAAAAAGGTAAAAAAGACTTAGATTAAACTAAAAATAAAAATATTATACCTTTAAAGACCTAGTAGACTAATAAAAGAAAGCTATATAAAGGGAAAAGAGTTAAGCTTTAGGAAAAAAGGCTCTCCTCTTAAATATAAGAGAGATAGCCTATATCCTTTCTTAAGGTATATTAAATATCTTAAGTTATCCTCTACTTCTAACCTTATATATAAAGGTCCTTTATGCATTTAAACCAGGTATATTAAAGGTTATTTTATAGGAGTTATTAGGGCATTATTACTTTTAGGCAAAAGACAGCTACGAGCTATGCTATCTTATCCTTACTAAAGATAAATTTTTCCTATGTCTAAGCTATATAATATAATAACTATAAGGAAAGCAATAGTCCTCTAAATACAACTTTTTTTATAATTAATCTATTTGCTATAATACCCTTTACAACACAGCCAAACCTTTAATCCTAGCTATACATTTTATAATTAAATTGTAATCTGTCTAAAGCTATGTAATTTTTAGGGACTACTTTTAATATTAGATAGCATAATATATTAGCAAAATTTTTAGTCCTTATGCTACTACATAAGGGTTTCCCATTTGTCTAATGTCTCAGCTAATTCCGCGTTCTTAGTTACAGATTTTATTATTATTTTCTACCTTTTTATAGCACTACTAATATTATGCTTATTTTTAGAAGATATCTTTTATTTTGCCTTTTTTAGTAATAACTTAGTTAAGCTTATATTTAATATAGTTGCCTTTATTACTCCTATAGCTAATCTTATTTTTCTACTAGTTAATAAGTTTAGTTTAACCAGGCTAATTAGCTTTTTACTTACTATAAGTAAGGTTATCTTTTTGCTTATAGATTTTATTAAGGGCGTTTAAGGAGTAGGCTTAATAGTCTTTATACTTCTAGCCTTATTTTCTAGTATTACTACTTTAGCTAAAGTTATTATAATTTACTTATTAATAATCTTAAAACTAGCTTTTACTATATTAAAAGCCTTTTTATAAGCCTTAATATCCTCTTTAACTATATTAGTTTTATCTTTAAATTTATTAAATTATATATTAATAGCTTAGTTTACTAGCCTTAACTCTATCCCTTCTAAGATAATCTTTTTAGCTACTACTTTACTTATTAGCCTATATTATTTAGCTAAACCTTAAATTAAATTCCTTTAGTCCGCCAGTTTTTTCTTTAGTATATTAATATCCTATTAAGTAGTTATAATTCCCTGCTCTTTACTAGCATTAATAATTACTTATTAAAAACCTATGCTTAAGAGATTAACCTATCTTATAGTAGCCAGGGCCCTAGCTATAAAGCCATTAATATCTCCTAACTTATTATAGTATTTAGCTATAAGCACTTTTTCTTTTAATAGTAATTCTAGTTACTACTCTCCTAATTTAGCTTAGTTATCTATTTATTTACTATTAAGAAATTATACTACTACCTGCTTAATATAGTATTTAATATTATAAATAACTAGGATATTAGCCAGGTATTTAGTCTTCTTCTACTTATTATTATTAGCTGCTAGAATTAATTCCTCTATAAGGAAAATCTATTATACTACTCTAATCTATAGTGTATATATAGGGTCTGTCTTTATAATAAAGAATCTATTTCTATTAATTTATATCCCTTAGGCTATAAAATCTTTAGAGTAGGTATAAATAGCATTTATTATGCTTTATATACTATCTCTAGCTTAATATTACTATATTTTAAAAGGCTTTAGTCCTACATTACCTTCTATAAATAACTCTATCTCTTAATACTAATAGTATTTATTTATATAGCTAAAATAGTAAATTAGCTTACTAAAGTCTAGTTCCTCTAATCTATTCTATATTTTTTATATAATTATAGGAGGATTTTAACTTAAACCGCTAGTAAGGATCTCTTTAGTTATAAGGGTATTAGTAATTATCTTGCTCTTTTTTATATTCTAAAGGCACTTTACTGCCATTTATTCTCTAGGGCTAAGCATCTTTCTAGATATATTAATATTAAAAATATTATTCTTATAGTTTATATTTACTCTAAAGTTCTTATTTTTATTTATAGTCTTTATATAGTATTAATAAGCAGTTATTAGGTTAGTATATGCCTTTTTCCTCTGCTTATCTTCTTATAAAGCCTTAGCTATTTAGTTATAAAAGGCAGAAATAGTATCCCTAGCTACTCTTATTATATTTCCTCTTAGAAATAGCTTTACTAACTTAGTCCTTATTATTTACTTTTCTTTATAAAATAGCAAAAACTTAACTAAAATATAGGAATTAAAATTCTTTATATAAAACTTATTCTTTATATTTCTTATAATATATATTAGAATTATTTAAGAGAGGGTAATTATTGGAATTGCTCGTCTGGAGGATAGAAGGGATACACGATAGTAACTGGGAATTATAGGTTATATATACAATATACATGCCCTAATTAGCTGGATTACTATATTATGTGACCTAGGGCAGTACTATAGCCATAACACTATACTTCTATATTGTCCCTCTTTTTTCCCTTTAGATAATTAGAACTAATATAGAAATTAGACCTTTGTTACTCCCCCCTCCCGCATTATTGCTATAGTAATTGTACCCTGTGAAACCATTACTAATTAGTGGTTATTATAACCACAGATTGGCTAGGAATTAACAGAAGAGACAAACTTCTAATATAATACACTTATTTATTTAATTGCATAGAATCTATTATTTATGCTACCTAAAAGCAACTTTTTCTATTATTGTTAACTTTTGCTACTTATCCACGATTATTAAGAAGTTTCTTTGTAGAATTTACCCCTTATTGTTGATTTGCTACTAGTCTATAATTAAAGTATCTTCTTTACTATTTATTATAGAGAAAAACACTAAAAAAATGGCTTTAACTTCCACTACTAGAGCTAATTAACCTATCTAAGACTCCCTTCTTATAAAACTCTAAAAATATTCTAACTACTTTACAGAGAAATAAGCTAAAGCTAATAAATATATTAACTCTAAAAAAGCTATAACTTCTCAACTTTATAATAAATTTACCTACTATATTAACAAGTTTAAATCTAGTAACTAGCAGGGTACTAGGTTTTTATTTATATATTAAAAAGACTTTAAAGAATAAACTGCTAATATTTTTAAGAAGATTACCCCTAAAGTCCGATAAGTACTTTCAGATATTCTTTAAAAATAAGGAATTAATATGTAAAAAGGATTATAAAGACTAATTAACTAGATACTTACTAATTTAGTTAGTATAGATAACTCTATCTTCTTTTTTAATAAAAAGCTCCTAACAGGAAATAACACTATTAACACGTTAATATTAATAATAACCTTACCTTCCTCTAACCCTCCTAACCGCCCTACTAATTAAATAATAATACCCTCTCCCCTAGAATAATGAACTATATTAAAGGAAATTACTAAAATAAACTAAAAAGCCTTAAACTCTCTTACTAAAGTTTATAATAAGAAAAGTAAGTATTTTAAACTACTTTTTAACTTTATATATTCTAAAGTTCTAATCTTTATGGATATTTATATAGTATAAGGAATTTTACCTAAGTTATACCTGTTTATACTATTAATAATACTTATAAGTAATACCTATAAATATTACCTTAAGAAATTTAATAAAAGACTTATTTTATTTAATATAATAACTAAGTAAATAAAGGAAAACTTTAAGACTAAAGAGAATTAAAAATTCTACTAAATATAATTTTAAGAGATAAAGTTTTATTATATTATAGCTAAAAATCTAATGAAGACTAAACTTAAATATTTAAAATTAATAATTTAATAGCTTTTAGACCTATTTAATAGTCTTTACCCCCCTTTTAAGAAAGATATAATCCTTAGGTACTAACTAGAAATATCTATTTAAAATAGCCTTAAATTTAACTAAATAACCTATATCTAAACTAATACCTATAAAGGTATAGTTAGTAATATTTACTACTGCCTTATAATAAAAAATATAATAAAACCTGTTTTAAAATTATTTATAAGCTAATAAATTATAAGAGAAAGCAAGTATTAACCTTAAAACACTACCCTAAGCACTAATATAATCTTATTTACTAACTAATAATATTTATAAGCTTCCTAACCCTAAAATAAAGCTAGATCTAAGAAATGCTTTATTTATTATAAAGAAGGATATTAATTAACTAATTATTTTATTATTAAAT